>JACXSJ010000180.1:78034-152003 GCA_014851325.1 Pentalonia nigronervosa
TTATATTGCTATCATAACAAATTATTTTACTATTAAAAAATAATTAATTTTTGACAAAAATATCACATTTATTGTATTACTAATTATTACAATAGTGAATTAATACCAGTTTCAGATCTTGAACTCTATGGTCCTTGATTTAGTGCCTATGTAATTATATAATATATTATGATTATAAACTTTTGAGTCAATACCATCTTACCGTAAAACGGTGTAAATAGGTTAGTGTCGTTCGAAATATAAAAAACAATAGCTGAAAATTAATTTGAATATTTTGGAAATTTCACTGTATCTAGTAAAATATAAAAATATACGTAATAGCTTTGGGTTTTCCCGAATAAATTTTTTTAATTAGAACAGAATACCAAACTAGTAAATTTTAACAAATTTTGTAAAAAATTGAATTTTTAACAGTTATAAAAAAGATTGTAACCATGTAATTTTAATAGTTTTTGATTGGGATATTATTAACATAAGAGAATCCTTGTGTTTTTAAAATTTTTACTCAAAAAAAAATGTTGAACAAAAATCGAAAAGAAAGTAAGAACATTTCAAGTATCTATAAATAGCTCAAAAATAAGCAAAATATTTTTAAAATCATTTCACAGGTTGAAAATGCATATTATATAAATATTTGATGAGAATTTCAACCCTCTATGATAATTTGTCTTTAAAATACAACAAAGAAACAAAACAACTGATTTTGCCAAAAAAATTTCAGTATAACAAAAATGAACAAACGTTTTTAGTGTCTTGTATTTTGTATTTCGTATTTAAATATAATTTTAAAAGTATTTTGTCCGACTTTGAATTATTATTGCAGTGTTCTTTTCTGATAGCATAATGAATGTATCTTATACTTAGTTTTTAACTGACAACGGCAAGTTTACCTATTACTTTTGTGGTCCTTCTTCAATATTTATATAATTAATTGCCGTATTGTGGTATTTAATTTTAAAACGCTTAGTAACAAAAATAATAACTTTACTGAGGTAATGATAATATAGCACATTAATTCTTAAACTTTTAATATAATTATATTCTAAGGTGCAAAAAATCATAGAATAATTTCTCTAATGATTACACTTTCTGAGTTATATAATATGATACTAATAATTAGTAAATATTTAATATTTATTACAATTTACAATTACAAGTTTTTATGAATTATCACTTTCCTTCTTTAATTAATGTGCATTAAAAATAACAGCAAGGTACATATTACTATGCACGAGTTTACACATTATTCACAGTAATTTTAATTGAAAACACTAAAATATTATAGAAAGTAAGTTTTAACTTTTTCAGATTTCGAAAAAATTAGTTTAAATAATAAATTATATTACAAATTATTTTTTAAAGTGAATATATTATATAAGTTTTTGAACTAAGAAATATTTTAAACGGGTTTATAATTTTTAAAAAATATTTATTTTATATAATAATTGTTAAACTATTTTTTGGCCTTAAAATCAGTTATTACAAATATAATTAATTTCTGTAATTGTTAACTGTTATACACAGATTTACGTGTTCAATAAAATTTTACCTAGAAAGTGCATGATCAGATAAGTAACCTCGTTCTCTATCTCTTTCTCTTGCTGCATCTTGTCTATCACTATAGTAACCCTCTCTCGTAGCACTGGATGATCTTTCGATTCGATGTGGAAGTGTAGATGATCTATTAAAACTCCCTCCAGCACTCATCGGTCCTAAAAATATATTACAATCGTATAATTTCAATACATACAATATACATAAGTAGGGTCATTAATAAAATACTAACGCCTTCTCATAGGATACGGACTTCTTGAATTTAATGGTGGCAACTTTTCTGCCATTTCTAGAAATATAACCGTGGTATAAAGTTTTATAATCTATTAAAAATTATTACTTTAAATTACCTAAATTTTCCATACTCTGTGTTAATAGTGCTTCAAATGTGTGCAAGCTATAACTCTCAGCATCCATACCACGTGCTAAAGTATTTCGTAAGTGCATTTCATATTCGAGTAATAGACGACTAGTCGGTGAACCTGGTGTACTTGTTGCTTGATTATCATGTTTTTGATAACGTCCTAAAATTAAAAATATCTTAAAATATTTTATTTTACTTCTAATTTTTGTTGTTGTTAATTGTTTTTAACTCCATTGCTTTATTTTATTGAATTTGTATAGTGCATTTAATTACTAAAATATAACTCTCATAATTTACTATTTTATTATTACACCTATTGTTTTATATTTGCAAATATTTAAGCACTTTAGCAGTAAAATAATTTTATATTAAAAATTAAAACTATACGCATGGAAAGCACAGCCTATTACATTTTTAGTTTTACTGTAAACCTTAAAACTGTATTTCAATACACGACAGAGCCCTCTAATTATTTTTCTACCTATTGACCAACCGGTCCAGCATGCTTTTTGTTGTCCATGCGTACGGACCTGATATGCCCTTATTGTTACTCTGATCCTGGTCGGAATTACCATTGCTCGAGCTAGGTGTCGTTGCATAACACTGGTTATCAAACATAACGTTATCGGAAAGCGGTGAAACGTCTCCGCCATGAGTAGGCCGTCCACTTCTATCCAACTCCAAATAAAGGCCCCTTGGATCCCTTACTTGACCATTTCGACCTATGTCATATGATGAGCGGGAACCTTAGTTTTTTAAAAATACAATACAAAACAAAAATTGATTTTCGATTTAAATTTTACATTTAAAATATGATTATGACCTTACCTGAATTATTAAATCGTGAATTTCGATGTTTTACATTAGACTCTGATTCTGATACTGATTGTTGTCTTTGACATTGTGGCATAGGAGGTACCATTGTAGAAACCGGTGGTGGCTGAGTATAATAGCTATATCCACGTCTTCGATTCATTTCTGGTGAAGTAACAGGACTCTCTAATGATGGCATTGGTTTTAATGTGCGTTTCATTGTCCCCATATTATTATCTAAATTATTTTAAAATAGTTCAAATTAGCTTAAATTTAAATACTATTTTCTTTTAGACTAAATAATTTTGCATAGGTACCTACGATGATAAGTATTAAAAATAATAAATTACAATTTTATAAAAATTTATTAAATTCTATAAAACAAATTAGTGATATAACTCACTGTCTCTACATCGGTAATCATCTCTATATGTTTTGTTTTGATTTCTTGTGTTTTTTGTAGCTGTTCCTGATTTAAATAAATCTGACTCCACATACCCTTCTGAATAATCCTTGGAAGGCATTCTTGGAGTGCATGTGCCCGTGGTAGACATAGTCTTAGCACCGATTGTTTGCACTCCTTCACTTTTACAACTTTCCTGTTGACCCTATACAATCATTTTTATATTTTTTCTTATCTATAATTTACATTAATTTTTTATTTACTTACCTGTTCTGTTTGTGATCCAGTTCCGGTGATGTTTAATTTTCCACCGGGCGTGGCAGTTTCTCTGTCTCTCGTATTTGAGCTTCGGGATATGGTCTGTTTGGACGTGTCTTCGGGCACTGATGTTTTATCAGCTTCCAAAGGTCCATCTCCAAGTGAAAGTTGTCGAGTGTGAGAGCGTGGTAACGTAGAAGCTAAAAAATATTATATTATTTTTTTTTATATATTTTATATGATAACCTCATAAAATGTAACAAACATCTTTCTTTATTGTATCTCGGATCTTGTGCCCTGAGCCTATTAAATTGATCAGCTGTCATACAAGTACATTGTGGCTCTCTTGATCTACTAGGTGAAGTTGGTGTTGATAGCGGTTTCTTTCTCACTTTCGTACTTTGCCTTTTCGATGTATCTAATTTTAAGGAATACGATGAAGATGATTTTCGAGACAATTTCACGGTTGGAGTCTATAAAATTAAAAAAAATGTTAAGATTAATACTGTTTTTGTTAACCCGTGTAAGTATTTAATTTAACTTACACAACATTCTTTAAATTGCTTAGCGTCTATTGGCGATGTGAAATTTAAACCCCAAGTGTCATTGCTATGTGGTTCTTTCCAATATGCAAAACATTCTGAAGCTAACCCTATTTTTGTGCCTAAAAATTAACGGAATTGGTTTTATTATACGTATACAAGTGTAACCTTCGATTACGAATACCGGAACATTCCTTATAGTAGCAAACACATTTAACTTTCTTTGAAATGTCCACTTTAGAGAAATTTCACTGTACTATAAAAAATAACTGAGCATTTATATATTAATATACCTGGTTGAACCAAGCGGATATCCATGATCTTTTCCACTTGACTGTTGTAAGCAGTAATATGGAAAATATACTCTGGCCCATCTTGTAAGCACGTAATATTTACAGGAACGAGATCTTCGGATATTTGTTGCCATTTTATTTCTTCTCCTTTAGCACTTACATGAAATACTTCAGCCCATAGTCTGAAATTATATTTTAAAATAAATTTTCCTCATTTAACAAATGAAAATAAATGTAACATACTAACATACAAAACAAATTATAAAATATTTTTGAAAAATAAATAATATTTTACATAAATAATATGTTTTTAAATTATCTTATTCTTTGTAAATACATGTATATGTACCTATATATAGTATATATCTATTACATATATTATTAAGAAAATTAGTAAACACAGAGGAAATATTAGGATAAGGCAAGAAAGACCCCTTGTTTACTTAAAAATTTAAACGTTATATGTCTTGTTATTACGAAGAAATGTTGGTCTCTATTCCAATTTATTATATGATAATTACTATGGAATAATTAGTAGACATACGGTAGATTTTAAGTTTTGTGCCTAACTTAAAAGTCGTCAAATATGACGATAGTACTATCTACTACCTATTATTAGAGTAAATAATATAAAACTTAGAGTTGCCAAGTTGTTTTATGAAACGAAATATCGCTAAGGATATTGGAATGATGGATTAAATGACTTATCTGAGCACTTTTTTAAAGTAAAGTTTTTACATAAATAAAAAAAATCAATACCATTTTTAATAAAATAGTTTTAAAAAAAGCAGATATATCAAACAAGGAATGATATTTCATGTTTCATAAAAATTCTTTTAATATAAAAAAATTAAAACGGAAAAAATAATTAAAATATTTAAAAATATTAATGCGTGCATACACAGTACATAGAGTGATATTAGTTTAAATATATATGAATATTTTATTCAGTATTTATTAATTATTAATAATTAAACTATTATTAAACTACCTAATAATTATTTTCATATCTATTTTGCTTTATCGTACGATACAACGTAATTTATTCATCTGATATTTTAAAAAATTTAAAAAAAATGTATATTATAATTAAAAATAATTAAAATAATAAATATTTGTTAAGTTAATTTTAATAAAATTAGCATTTATAATTTATTGAAAAGTATACATTTCTTGAAAACTGTAATATTAAATCTAAAATGTTAGATTGAATCTTTTCTAAATATTATATTAAATTTTGTTATACCTATACTAAATATTAATAGGTGATTTTGAATTTCATAGCAATTCAATCTTTAGGGAGAAAACAGACTTTACACAATAATAATTATCTTCTTCAATGTTTTATGACTGTTTAAGTTTTCATGAGCTATTGTTTCTTCTTATGTTTACCATGTACGAGTCAATTCATAAATTTCAGAGATTCATTATACACTTATTAATAATTATTTTAAACGTTAATAGTTTCGTAATAATAATATTTGAAAACGAAATTAAAACCTAATTTTATTTAATAAAAATAAACTATATTATATAATATTATTGCAAAAATAAATTGTTTAGTACATATTTTTATTTTATTATTAAATTGTTTATCAATTTAATAAAAATAAACTTTTAACACGTTTATATACCTACATAATATTTATTATTTTATATGAAAAACGGTTTGTATTAAATTTTTAAAAAAGATTTTATCTGACAAAATAATATGGAATTAAATTTATTATTTTTTAAATTTGTAGGCGAAAATCCTTGAAAATAAGGAAGTTTCCAATACAAAATAGGAACGAAAACTGCAATTTGTTGATCGAAGCCACGTCTTTCATAAGACAGCTTATATAGTATCGTTATTTAAAACGGAAAACAGCTAGATGGGAAAAACTCAAATAACGCCTATTTTACGTAAATATATTAAACTATTAATATTATTTAATAAATAAATAAAAATACTATTTTCATTATTCCTTATTTACTGAGTCAACTTAGATTGTAGGTATATAATATATTATAATTAGTAAAATTAAAAATATGTGTTATAAATATAATGGTAATTTCATAATATTAGTATGAAATTCACACCATTTTTGTGATATAGACTCCATGGCCGTCTATTATGACATTTTTAATTTATTAGTATTGGTTAGCCTGTTATTTTCTTAACTAATATTAATAAATTATTATTATTTTGAAGGATGCGCATAAAATATAAATACATAATATAATTCAAGTGTCAAATATGCAATCATAGGTTTTATTAAAAAAGAAAATATTGTATTTTCTATAAACAGAATTCCATTTTATATCACAATAATATGCATAATTTTAATGGCGTTTCTAAGAAAACAATGACAGTTATCGACAGATCAATATAAAATAGATTTATTCATTTTTGTTTTTATATTAATTGTTTCTTATGTATCCCCTCGGAAATGACAATTTACGATAGTTATTTGAGTAGATTGTACCCATTAACATTTTTTCCGTATTGTCTAATTTAAAAACGGATTAGAAGTAATTTTCTTTTCATATAATTAGTTTTGTGTTTCGTGAATAAATGTAAAGTGATGCAATTTAGTATAATATAAGTGGTAACTGATATATTAAAATCATATCTATAATATGATTATCATTTTTTCTTTTAAAATATTTTACTATGTACTCCTATATTTCAATCAAACTGAAATAAACATTCAACGTAACTTTATGTAAAACGTACATATATAGGTGTTTGTTTATATGTATGTCTTTATAGGATTATGGTTTATGATATAACATTGTGTAATGGTTTATTATTTTATTTTTTAATTAAATTTATTTTCTATTACTTTTGTGTAAGTAAATATTTGAATTGATTACTGTTTATTTAACTATTTTATTTTAATAGAATAAACACTAAAGGTAAAAAGACTAAAGGTCTTTACACTTATTAGTTATTATTTGATTCATAATAAAATCACCTAAGAAGATGACCATCTCTTCTTCTCGATGAGCTTTGAAATGGTCCGGCAACGTCATCGTATCTGTATGATTTTTTGATTAGAGGTCCGCAGGAGCTCAGTTTGTTGCCCATTTCCAACCCCTGCGACTGTTCTGGTCACCAACCTCCACCATCATCCCCCATTCTCTGTGCATAAAACAATATTATAAAATATTAAACTTTAAATTAAATCTAAAATAATTTAACTTCTCAAAAATTACAAAATTAAAATAATTTAAAAATGTAACATAACTCTAATAAAAATAAATTGAGAATATGTACGTACATTTCTACATTTAAATTCACTGTATATTAAATAAAAAAATAAAAAATAATATTTGTTACTTATTAATTAACTATTTAATTATTAAATATGTAATAAAAGTGATTCAACGTACTGTACAATACACTCCTAATTCAAAGTATTTCGATTCGTAAGCATTTTAATGCAATCGTAGATTATAGTAATTGTATACAAGTAAAAACAAAAAAATTCTGTGAATATATTGAAAGTAAAATTGCTTTGCTTTTTTTTTTGTAATTACAAAAAAAATTTATGGGATATAAATTTAAACAAACAATATTAACATATTTTTAGCAAAGCCTATGTTCGTTTGACAATAATTCAGTTACTATACTTATTCTAATAAATGTTTAAAAAAATCCCAAACATTTGATTAATTTTTTTTTTACATATTCCATAAAATACGACTACGAATTGCGCATGCACCATTTAAAAAATAGCACAATGTCGTCGTTGAAAGCAAACAGGAACCCATTTCGATAATTCTTCTTATTCAGAAAAAATAAAAAAAAACTGACCCAATAGCGCTGTTTATAAACCGCAGCCCAACGAATCGTTCTGGATGCTTTAACAACGCCCACGATCGATGGGGGTATATATGGTTCCCGTGACGTCACGGGACTATATCACGGTCAGGGCTACTAAACATTGTAGGTGTATATTTTATTGCTACATAGTATTTTAAACGTATAAGCTGTTCGTCGTTACACTGGTGCGAACGTATAATAATGGTGTGTACGAAATTAAAACGTCACAATGATAAATACATATATTACATTGTCACGATATTATAATATAATAATTGACTTATAAGAGTCCCGTGAAAATAAAATGGTATTACGTTTTATGTACACTATAAAAATGTTCTCGTCCTAACAGTTCAATCGAAATTTACTTAACGGTAACTACACGTGTACAATAATATTATTATTAATGTGCATAAAAGGTTTATGATCAAAGTCTCGTGAATAATGTTCGGGATATATAAATGATTCCGATACGCTAACGTTTTGAACACAAAAATATATGAAAACAAACCGATTTTTACTACATTGTGCACTGTTATATAGTTGTAAGTAATCCTAACAGTTTTGAGAATAAAAATAATTATGTAATAGTAGCTGGTAATAATAAAAGTGTCTATGCAAATTGTGTCTAAATTAGCATTCGTACGTTTCATAATTATAATATTAATAAATCTTTGAAAATACGTGTGGTAAAGTCTATATTCAGATCCATAGTTTTACAGTTTTAAGATTATTCTACAGTCATTATTACCGTTTCAAAAAATAAATAATAACCATTTAATGTCTTGCAGGTACAAAGAAATACATTTTCTGTTAATGTTTTACTATAAAACCTCACAAACGTGACGTTATTATAAGTAATCACAATATTATCAATATTTTATATTAATCAAAAAATTAATAATGAAGTAGTTTTAGTCGTTAAATTATTATAAATAATTTATTAATATGGAAATTGGAAATAATAAATTTATTGAGAATATAAATTAAAATAAAAAAGCAGTATTAAAAACAACACGTATTAAAAACAAAAATTACATAAGCCATTGAAAAGATTATAATATTATAAACCAATGATAAATAATTAATTTAAATATCGGTAGTAGACAAATTTCGATATAACCAAGATATATTCAGATTTTTTTTAATGGAAACTTCTTTGCATAATATTGTAAATTTATTTGTGATTTTTTACAAAAACAAATATTGTTCTAAACTAAGGATCTGAAAGAAATTGTTATCCACAAATCATTTTAACTAAAAATTAATAGGTATATCACATCGTTATGCGTTATGTATACCCATAAATATCACGTTATTGTCCTCATCATGAAACTGAATATAATTTTCTACACAACATGTCATCATGTAATTATTATAATTACACAATCTAGATATTTTTTTTCACAAAATGGATATCTATACTACCTATTGGCTATTACATAACTTTTTCCATCATTTGGATATTCATATATGTAGTGAAACTTTATAAACCAATTATTTTTAACCAAATTGATATTCGATAAATTATTATTATTTATTTTATATACAATAACAATCATATCAATATGTATTATGTAATTTTTTTTATAATGTAAAGCAATCACTCAGTATTTTGACTTTTAAATTACTCGGTAGAATAATTTTAAAATCGATTTATTGTGTTTTTAATTTGCATTATGGTTATTTAAAAAATATAAGTATTTTATTAGCAATAAAATAAAATTAAATATTTTACTAATCATTGATATGTAAATTAATTTATATATTTACTTTAAAACAAAAATTATTTGTATCATTTAATTAAGTTATTTAACATATTATCACATATATTTGTGTATAAAAATTTAAAGTAAGTTTTCTTACGTTATTTAATATTGTCCATATTTTTTTTTAATGTCCATACGTCGATCTAAATTTAACGTGCTCTATATTTATAGTCGTATTAGTGCTCTTGGATAGTAAAAATAATAATAATAATAATGTACCCAAGAATGTAATACATATATTATATAATTCCATAAAAATGTAATATACACTATGGTGGAGTACATCATTTGAATGTCGAGTTACATGAAGCCTAAGAGGTCTTTTGAAGAACCATTGAATAAATGAGCGAAAATTTTCCTATTATTTCAAAAATAATAATAAAATGCATAATCCCATGAAGAGATATAAAAAGACATAATATATCCATGATATAATATGAAAAATGTATAATATCATCAGTGCTTTCGAAAACTTGTTGCTCGATAATTAAAACTGTACGCGTAGCATATTCGTTTCTCGAACAATAAAGTATAAATTATAATATTATGCTCGAAACACGACGATTTCGAAACTAAATTTTACCATACAACGGGGAACTTATGTACTATAAAATGTCCAGTTATTAAGTAATCGTAGTACACGATAAGTGTTCGCGAAGAATATAATAATATATTATAGTGCACCCTCTCCCATACGAACATGATGATTTATATTATACTATATTATATTATAATTTATTATCATATATTATTATATTATTCAGTGAATGATATTATTAGAATATGCGTACACACATCAATCGGATTAAAAATCCATGCAACTGCTCGTTGCGTAACGCGTTAAAGCTATGCAAGTGTCCTACACCCGAACCGTGTAAACCTTTCCACCCGTTCGGCGCGGACCGAGTATATTGTTTCGTTAGGTAATCGTCGGTAAATCTAATAGTTTATTCGAACACACATGCATGTTTCGGTTCAAACGCACGCCAATTATTGTATATATATATATTACAGAACATTTCATCGTATCCTATATTGTTCGGGCAACGTGCGGAAGTGTAATTACGTATATTTTGTAAACAAAAAAAAAAAGTGTTATATGAGTACTCGAAAATCGCGGTGTTTGCAGGGTGAGGGGAGTACACCGTCGATAAGGCGCGCATTTGTTACGTTTTATACATACGCCAATCGGAAGAGCGTACGACATTGATAAGGGAGATGGGGATAAAATTTTGGCAACTTTCACGCGGCGCCGCGGGTACAATACGAAGTGCGTCGAAATCAAACGTCGTTATAGGAGAAGTTACAACAATTGGGTCAAGCTCAACGGGAATTCGTATATAATATACTCACGCACACACGCGCGCGCGGGGCTGCTCACGCATACACTCTCACACACTCTCACACGCGTACACACGCGTACGCACACGCACACATACGTGAAACGGAATCTTGTTATAAACTTTATCGGCGTCACTCGTACGCGGACGTGGTCACCATAATAATCGCACGGGTGCCGTGTCCCGTACGCACATCACTGCAACCATACAACACACGTACACGCATATATCTGCATACATAAATATATTGTGTACGCGCACACGGGGGGGAAGTCGACACGCGAAACGGTATACACAATTTACAACATAAAATAATAAAAATATACGACGCGGACGTTCGCGCAGCGGCGCCCGCGCGTCTGCAGTGTACCCGAAAATAATAGTAATAATATTATAACCGTGTACTACAACACACATCCATTTCGTCCGTGCCGAGGACGCGCGTGCACCTGAATTGCCTATCCGAGGCGCCGCGTCACCTTTGCGAACCCCTACTACGCGAGAGATCGTTGGGTCGGCCCGCGGAATGGGACCGGTGACGGTATTACGGGGAAATCGGCGAGAGTGTTCGTCGTTCAGTGTGTGCCAAAGGTCGTTTTGGCGGGCGGGCGCGCGCACGCACCCGCTCACTTATACACACATACACACACACAAACAAACACACATACTTTGACATTACACTAAAGGTCTCCTCGGCCTGCTGGCAAAAAAAATTTTACCTATACTCTGTAGTAGTAATCCGTGTACACACGCGGGTAATGTACATTATATATAATGTGTACATAATTATACTCGCGTGAAGAGCTGTGCGCAAACATGTAAAAACTCTCTCCTCTGCGACGCAAATCAACGGACGATGTTTTCGCGTCATACGTTGCACCTGACGACGTGTCAAAAGACAAATTCGACAGTATTATATAATATTTTGTAGTACACAATCACATCATATTTTACAATCCCCAATATACCTGCGATCGCCTGGACCTGACGGACATCTGCCTGTCACCGTGCGACGACGTCGACGACGACGACCGCATAGCGCTCGGGTGTATGCCCATCGCGTAGTAATGAAACACCGACACTGTATAATCACGACGACGATCAGCGATTGGTCGAAACGAATAACACACACGCCGTGATTAGATCTGGTCACCCACACACTACACTTTTACTGCTATAATTATATTATATGGTGTATAGTGTAATAATACAATATAATTTATATTATATATAATTATTATTTCGTACACGCCACTCGATGATTTAAGCTCGTCACGTCAAACCTTCGCCGTGGCGACGTATACTTCCGACTCGATTTCCGATGAGATTACACGACTATAGCACGCGAACACACACGCGCGATCTTATATTATTATATACACACTTCAACGCGCGCGGAATAATAAGAATAATAAAACAAACAAATAAATAAATAATAATAATAAAAATAATAAAAAAAAAGCTCCGAACACTGTCCACGCCCCAAGGTGGCCGACCGGAGGACACGCAGGGTGTGTCGGACGTGTACGCGCGACAACTCTCGAGTGTTGTGCCTCCTCCTCGGGCGCGCGATGTAGGAGAGATAGATGCGGCGGCGTCGAGCCAGGCCGCGTGCGCGCACCGATCGTCGTCGCAGTCGAATATATATATTAGTAGTATCCGTTGCCGTCGTCGTCGTCGGCAGATCGCTCCACATGCTCGGCTCGGCGCCCGCGGTGAGATGCTGAACGTCGCACAGCTGACACGGCCCGACCGACCGACCGACCGACCGACCGACAAACTGACCGACCAACCGACCCTGTCGACCGATTGGCAGACGCGGTGGTGGTAGCAATAGTGATGGTGGCGGTGGTGGTGATGGTGGTGGTGGTGGTGGTGGCAACGGCGGTTGCGGCAGCTGCGGGGTCCAGTCAATGAATAGCGTATACCTACACAAGGGCGTGTGTCCCGCGGAACCGCCGCCGACCCATGGCCATCACACGCCCTGTCTGAATAATAATAACATGTCACGAGCTCCGACCGTTCGAACGCGACAATTCGACTGTTCGTCTGCTGCGCAGAGTTAATATATATATATATATAGGTACGATTTATACGTAGGTCACTACCAGATACGTATCCGATGTCACGTGGTGTGCTCAAGTGCAATTGGTGGGAGGGGGTTGTTCTGTACACCACAGCCACTATGAATTAAACATATTGTGGTTATTTTGTTTTTCATTAAAAATGTAAAAAATTAATTAAGATTATAAACATTATTAGCACAATTGTTTCCACTCTTTAAATAACGCACAACATTGCAAAAATTTGAGTTCAACAAAACCAATCTATATAATGCTATTAGCTATAATCGTATAATGAATTGATCTATTATTAAACTTTAAGACAAGAACAACACTATCAGCAATGCAAAAGTTGGCTTTTTACGACATTGTAAGTTTTGTGATTATGAAAAATATTACAATTAAAAAATAATCATTATATCACAAAAAAAGCAAAATATCGTAAAAAAGCCAACTTATAAACACAGATTATGTGGTTTATAATCGATATAATAATAGATCAATTCACTTTAATATTAAAGTTTATAGCACAAGATTAGTTCAGCTGAATGCAAATTCACCATTTTACAGAGAAAAAATAAAATATTATGATACACTAACGTTCTCTTATAATATATTATTAATTTATGGTGTCAATGTATCATCCATTAATGACAGTGGTTATCTTCTCTTTGATTTTATAGTCATCACCAATTCCTTATCATTTCTGCTTGGTATTATAGTTTATTTCGTTGTATAGTGGGGTGTGAGACGCCCCCCGTCACTAGACAGGCCGAGTAATAATGATAATGCACCAATAAGAAATGTGGTGTAAAAATCTTGGACGGTATAAAAACTGGTGGAGGTAAAATAAAAGGGGATCCGTCTTCGGCGGGTCTGTTTGTCATAAAGTCGTCCAGCCTCCCCCACTCACGATAAAAAATTTGAAAATGCGCCTACGGAAGTGTGTGATGTAGTCTTATATACTCTACACACGAACCATTGCATCGATCTGCAGTATTATACACATATAAACGACAGCCGTACATAATAAATTGCATTGTGTAAATATATATGTACAATGTTCGTCGGCGGTGCGTGTACACGTGCGAAAATAAATAAAAAAAAAAATAATAATAAAACGCGCGCAATGCAAATGATTTATCGCGTTTAATATCGCATGTGCTTGCGCGCGTGTGTATGTGTGCACTTAAATATCGCTTTCCGCTCAAATAAATATTATTACAATAATAACATAAGATAATCTATGTGAACCCAAAAGCGTTTACGAATTATTAACATTTTCATTCCCAGTATATTATAGTTAAATGCGTCGACTTTTATTTCGTACACACGCGATTCGAACCGATGTCGACGTATCTATAAGTGAATAGATGGTACACGTCATACCGGTGAACACTTACGAAATATTTACGTTTTTACGACATTTTCGTGTAGGCACATACGATGTCCATCGCGTCTTATTTATATTGTATATAAAATTTAATTGACAATTCGCATTACATGGGTTTGTTTTTATTATTACTGATACCTCACTATCCTCGTATACTGTTTAACATATTATAGTACTTATTTGTAGTGATGTAAAATTTCATAAATTCAACTTTTAAACATTTCTTAAAGAAAATTTCTGAAATGTATGTAATATGAAAATGACATATTTTTTTTTTTAAATACAACTTGAAATTATTTATAGGTGTTGGTCATTGCTTATTAAACATTGCTACGTCTGTATAGTAAAATTTAAAATATTTTGCAATTTAAAATTATTTTTTATTAGTTTGACTCAATTCATTTATATATTCTTTAGGTTATTATGAAAAATTTTCAAAAAATTTCCCATGTGCATCACTGCTTACTTGTGATTCAGACGATAATAAAGAATATCATCGCCCAAGTATACGGTACTACGTACACGCATTTAATATTAGCCTAAAAATAGGTCTAGTTTCATTCTAGATTATTTATTTTCACCTGTATTATATAGTATAATATTATCTTCAGGATTCATTGTATTACGTCATGATATCGATTGTAACATATTAAATTAAAAAAATATATCAATTATGCTAACGCGAACCTAGAATAGAAGGTATGTTTAAGTATCAAATAGCTAAATGAAAACATCACACGGCTTAAACATAATTCTATTCCCCCTTTTTATAAATACAAGAGGCGTGTGCAGTGATTCGATCATAAAAATATAATGAATCTATATGTAGTCTGAAAAATAATTAACAAATATTTCCGTCAACGAGAGTTATACAGAGTTACACTATCGATATTGAAAAATACTTTTCGAATTGAAGTTCTAATCAGTAGATTCATTGGTGTAGGAAAGATGAATTCGTATATATTATAGGGGTGCGTGCGCCGTAGGAAGGTTCTTATGAATTTCGATGCAAGTTTATGAACCAAGAATTAGAATCAAAATAATAAAACTAAGTATATTTTACTTAAAAAAAAATATTATTTGATCGTGACAATCATTTTTTTTAAATTTTAGAAATAACGTAACTTAAATATTGAACTTGTGTCAAACATGTAGTTGTACGGTTATTATGGATGTAGATGTAATGATAAATATACGTTGATTCGCAGGTTGAGCGTCCGTGACTACTGATAATGTATTACTACGTATAATGAAGTTAGTGTAAATTCCATATTAATATTATATTATATTATACAATATTAACATGAAATTTAATCATTGAGCAACAAAGCTGTCTATCTTGTTAATTTCAGTGCGTGACGTCCACGGACCTTTTTAATTTGTCTGAACCCTGCACTGCAGCCACGCCCAATATTAATAATATAACAAAATATCGAAAATGTGCACACAAATATCCCAAGCTCTTACACAAAAAAATTCACAAGAACCAAAATACAAAATCCTATGTAAACCCAATTATGATTTCAAATACATCGTTACTTGAATAAAATATTGATTAATAACCGAGAAATTGGGCTTAAAAAAAATGTTATAGCACATTATTTCTAGAGTTTACTATCTCGTATATATTTCAACTTCGTGATTTTTTTTTTATTCGTATATTAAATATGTCTTATTTTATAAATAAAAAGTAAATTTAAAGGCACATTTTGGTTACAATAATTCTATAAAATACAGAATGTTGGCTTAAAAATAAAATACATATTATGTGTACTTAGATTATTTTATTTATTCACATAAATACATGATAATGATGTCTATTTTATATTTTTAAGTCTTTGACGTTACAGAAGAACTAGGAACATTTTCAAAATATATTTTTTGAAACAAATTTGTTAATGTAATTTTTTAGTATCTATATTTTTAACAAAACATAAAATACTTAGTACAATCCAGACATAGATTTTGGATCAGTAGGTCAGCCATTTATATCGAAATAGCTTTTTTTTTGAACTATATATGAAAACAAGGTTATAAATTAAAATACAAAGTACTCATATATAAAGCTATACCCTCCTCGAAGTTGACATTTATTACTACTTAAAACCTCTCGCCTATTGGCTCTAAAGAATTATTAAATATTATTATAATTCATTACTTTTTAATAAAATAATAAATTATTACATACAAGTAACAAATACTGTGAAATAATAAAACTACTTCTAATAATGGATATATTAAAATCGACGTATAATATATGATTATTGTATGCAAATGTACAACAAAATTGCAATATATTACCGACCGATGAGTAACAATCATAACCAATTAAACAGTTTGCTAAATTCATTTAAAATTTTCAAATTAACTAAACTATACACCGAGTAAACAAAAGTTATAATAAAGACACATATCATCAATGACTTTTAAAAAAAAAAAATATTCCCGAAAGATAATAAATTTAGTTTATCTAAGTATACGACGGAAATAATGACTACAATAAATTAGCGTTACAAACGTTGCATTGTCTTATGATATTGTTCCTAAACCGACTATTATATACCTACCCACCATAACCACCATACTATATTATAATAGGTTAACTGGTGCACCAACAACGATGACGACGTAGTCTTTATAAGAGCGATCTTACGAGGATTCTAGCCAAGTGGTAGTCACACCAAATTGGGTGTTTATGGTGCGGTGTAATCGGCGTAATCTGAGCGACCTATTAATAATATCAGAATCACGACACGCCCCGGATCCGTAATCTTATATTATTTTGAGTAAAATCTAATGGTTAATCATAAAAAAAAAATTATTAACAAACGTAATCTAACCGTAAATTATACGATATGTTAACTAATTGTATTTATTTATAGACCATAAGAATTGGCATTATAACACGATAAAACTTAAAAACTTCAATACAATATGTATTATAATTTAGAATGCACATAAAAATAAACCTATAAACAATAAACATTATTAAACCTACTATTAGTATAATTATTCTACTATGAATCATATAAAATGCATATCACTTTAGACTTTTGTGTTTTTAACTTTTTTAATTATTATACCTACGCAAAACATGATTTAAATTTGAAACAACTCACGCAAGTGATTCCGATAGCTGTTGTAAAAAAATAGATACCTACGTAAAAATGTAATCCGAAATAATTCCGATTAAAAGATGTCAACACCCAATTGTTCTTCTTCTAAAAACCTTCATTTAGTCGAAAATCACTTGTATATAGTATATATGTACATTATGACTTTTTTTTTTATTTTCAAAAAAATACCTATAAGACCTAGGTAGCTTAAACAAAGTATAATAAAATATAATTTAATTTTCAATCAAATTTTGATTCTCAAAAAAAAAACGTAATGGTTATTTGTGTGAATAGGTGTTATATCCCAAAAACATCGTAATTATTGATATAAAAGTTTTTTAGTAAAAATAAAGTAGATTAATAAAGGTGCATAAATACACTTTTTAGTTAATATGATAAAAAAATTCAAATTTAGCAATCGAATTCAATCAAATTATTCACTCAAACTATATAATATGAATGTTACCTTATTTATTATTATTATTAAAATAAAATATAATTAAAGAATTACAATCGGGTTAAGTTATGTTATTATTGACTATGATGTGTAAGTAATTTTAAATGAAATAAATTTAGTAAAGAATATTTTTTAAATGTTTGATAAAAATAAAACCGTTTTCTAAGTGCCTAGTACCTACGCTATATTTTTTGTTATTGTTGTTTTTTTAGTAGTTGGATATATATATATATATTTAAGCAATATCAATTGTGTTGTTTTTTTTCTTGATCACTCACTGAAAATGCATGTCACGCAATTTTTCAATGACGTATAATAGAGAACGTGTGGATTATAATACCTTTATTGAAAGCGATTAAAATCAGAAAATGTTAACCACCAAACTTATAATTTTCATCTCTTGAAAATCGAATTTTATGTTTATATAGCTTATAAAGCTTAAAACTAAGATAAATAATTACTTTTTTCTTTAAAGTGTGTATTGTATTATATACAAAACATAAAGATAAGTAAAAATCAATCCAAAAATGTCAGCATCATAATAGACTATAATGAACATAGAAATAGTATAATATAGAAACGTTAGCAATAATACCAATATATAATATTCAAAAACACTCCACATCGTTGCACACGCACATTAAAATATATAGTTTTATAAAATATAATATAACCACGTATCAATACACGTAAAGTGTTGTACATTTACACAATAAAAAGTGATATCCAATACATTGAACCCGGTTATTGTATAAAGTTATTATTGTACTATTATTAGATAATTGTATACCAATAATTAATTTGAGAATATAATGATTGCAGTAATACTAAAATAATAAAAGCGCAAAATCAACAAACTAATAAATTTTTTTCAACTAGGCAATGGTAAAGCAAATACATAAGCAAATGACAACGATGTCATCGTGTCAAATAAAATAATAATTGTCATCATCTGTGCAAGACCTACACAAACTGAGTAATAACCGCGTATTTGTTTTTTTGTGTAAAGCTCTCGAACAACGATCGCTCGTGAATGGAACAATATTGTCGTTCCCGGACAATTCTTACAAGAGTCATAATTTATGTAATTAATTATTATTTGTATTATTGTTAATAGAATTAAATAAAAACAACTAATAGGATTACAGCCTACGCCATAGTTAAATTAATTTTTTTATTTTGATAAATTCAGTTACTTTTAAATTCCGAGTGACTGTATTTGGTCACATTTTACAGTGCGTTTTTTTTTATTTGTTTGTTTTTTATGTGTCTGTGTTATACTTACGTACAGTAAAAAAACTACCTCGATCTTCAACTTCGGGGAGAGTTAGCAGATTGGATCTAGTTGATAATATAGGAGTCAAAAATGTCCAGTTCAGTGTTTGACAAAATCAAAATTATTTATTTGTTACAACTCAAAAATAAATTGACACTTGAAACATGATACCACTTTCAAAAAAATATTGCTTAAAACTTGATAATTGTACACAATATTTTTATGAGTTGTTCTAATAGTGACATAAAAATGTAAAATTACGTATACACAACATTCTTTTTTACACTGCACATTTTAAAATCAAATTTTAACAAAATTGGATATTTAAATGAAAAACAATAATTTTAGTTATTTTACAGTAGGTAATTTCGAAATTGTTTACTGTTTTTCGTAGAAACTTGAAACATTTCGCCCTTAAGTAAATTATTATTTAATACAAAAAGTATTCAAATAATTTTAAGCTTTTTTTACTAAGAACCTATTCACAACGCTCTACAACACATTGGAATTGGATTAGGCAGCTATATAATAAGTTTATAACAACTAATTAAACTATATAAAATAATATTATAATATAGGTACCTATGCGATTTTTTTATTCAATAAAAATAAGTCCAACCTACCGTATTATTAATAGAAAAATAAATTACTAGAGAAATATAAATATATAGTAAAATATCCTTAAAAATAATGTCTGACAGACCGTTTTCGCTCATAATCATTTTTCATAGGTGTGCAAAGATTTATTATTGAATTTAAATTTAACACATCTATTACAACTGAGTGAGTAGATAGTTTTTGTGTGTGTAATGTGACGTGACCTCTATAGGATCAGTAAAAATGCTTCAATCTTCAATATTGAGAAGTTTTCTAGTAGAAAATTTAATCTAGTTAGTGTACTTTAAGAAATTAAATTAAAAATTAGTTTTTGGCCAAATCGATTTCATTGTAATTCAAAAATGAATAACTAGAGGTACTTGACATTTTCATCAAATATTAAATATTTGATATTGATATAAGCATTTCCCGAAAATTATTTTTTAGTTTATTTTAGATTTATGTTAATAAAATAAACCATTCATAGTCAAAAAGCTTCGATATGTATTACAATATAGTCGATAGGGTTCTCATAAGTACTTAGGAGATACTAAAAACAATTTAAATATTTCTAAAATACAGTTATAATTTTTTTTTTATTATTTGAATCCGTGGTTCTCAATCGGTGTGTCGCGACACACTAATGTGTCACATATTACCGTGGTGTGTGTAGCAAAAATATTATATTATTTGTAACATTAATATATATATATATATTATTTTATATATGATATTATTTCAACATTATGATGTAATAGTAAAAACTACAAATAAAAAAAACTATTATGAAGGTATTCTTATTGATAACCCCGTAATCAAAGTAATCATTACCGATTTAAAACTAGTAAATCGGAATTACACGTTAATAATAATTTTTTTGAAGAAAATAATATACTATGACCGAACTGCATTTCAATTTGCTCAGATGGTGCCGCAATGACTGGCTGATTTAAAGGATTTCTTACTCTTGCAAAAAATAAAAATTCTAATTTAATTATAAATCACTGTTTTATCACCATAAAGCTCTATAATGATAAAAAGTTCAGATAGGGGAGAATTAAGTGATGTTCTCAAAACTATGATTCAAATGATAAACTATATTAAAAAACGACCAGTTAAATGTAGAATATTTAAAAAATTGTGTAAAAATATCGGTACAGAATACACTACTTTGTAGTTTCATACTGAAATACGTTGACTTTCAAGTGATAAAATATTAAATAGTGTATTAAAACTTCAAGATCAATTATAATTTTTTTTTGAATCTGAAAACATAAATAATTATGCAAATAAAATTGATAATGTAATGTGGTGTACTAAATTAGCTTACTTTGCTGACATTTTTCAAAAACTCAATATTTTAAATTCGAATATGCAAGGTTGTAAAGAAAATATAATTTCTACAAGTGATAAAATGGAATGTTTTAAAAAAAAATTAATTCATGGTTATTATCCATAAAATATGATGATTTTTCATGCTTTTCTTCAGTCGAAGAATCAATAATACATTTAATAACGAATCATCAAAAAATGGAATTGAAAAATATAATATGCGAACATTTATTGACACTTCCTCAAAGTTTATAGAGTTATTTTCCATCACTTTCGACGACTAAAATACGGTGGATAGTTTTATTATATGGTTCATGTGGAGAAGAAAATATTAAAAATGCAAACTTAACTTCTACGGAAAAAGAACATTCATCAGAAATATCATCAAATACAATATTAAAATCTAAATTTTAAATGTCTGAAAATAATTTATTTTGGATTTCTTTGCAAAACAAATACACCAGAGTGACCAAAAAAGCATTGCAAATTTTGCTTCCTTTTGCAACATCATAATATATATGTGTGAATCAGCATTTTCGACATTAGAAATAACAAAAACCAAAAAAAGATCAACGCTTAAAGATATTGAAAGTGATTTACGCGTAAGTTTGTCAACTATTCGCCCATGAATCGAAGACTTATGTTCAATTCGCCAACCACAAGTATCCCACTAATTTCCTATATAAATTAATACTGTTTTTTATAATACTTTTTTTTAATACTTTCTTTGAACCATTTAAATTTTAATAAGTAAATTTAAAATTTTTGTTTTTTTTTTTTTAATAAAATGCTAACATATAAATGTATTAATTTACAGAAGTTTATAATTATTACTTTTTCAAAAATCCATTAGTTGTTTTAAGTGTGTTGCAATTTTTATGGATCCAAATTATGGTGATGTCATACAAAACATTTTGAGAACCACTGATTTAAATGTTTATTTTCTGATAAAATGTTTAATACAAAAACTCAAAATTTGAAATATATGAGTTTTTGATAAATGTTTATACTTACACAAATTCTATAATCAAACAATTACCCTCCATACATTTCCTAATAATAGTCTTCCCTAAAAGACTTAAAAAACAATGACCCAGAGTTTTCTTAAAAAATAAATGAAAAAATAATTAAACTAAGTTTCTACTGTTATGTTACTTCCAATCATCTCATGTTCTTATTATAAATTGTGTATAGATTGTATACAAATGTTCTAATAAAATTAATTTTTAAAAAAAATGTTAATAGAAAAAATTTTCTCAATCAAAATAATTGAATAAAATAGTTTTAAAATGTTAAAGATAAATGCACATTTAAAAAACAAAAATCAAAAATGTGGGAAAATCGATCTTAAAGTCAAATACAGGACTACTGCTTTCAATCCTCTTAATATTGATTTTAGTACTGCAGTTGTTTTTTATTTATTTGAAGTTTTCATCCATGTGTTCAAGAAATTAAACTAAAAAGAATAGTTTTTATCATAAGAGTAAGTCAAGAAATATTTTCAGCAAATTACTAAATAGGTCATGTCTCCGTCCCATTATGTTGTAAGTCGCTCATAAATATTCCCTATTCACCCCTCCCCCAAAATAAGACTAAGATCCTTACCAGGTTCATGTTAAACCTACCGTATTAATGTATTACCAATAAAAAAAGTAATTACTTATAGTAATATAAATACATATTATAAACAGTATAAACCAGATATCTATTATAAAATATACTTGGAAATATTTTCAGACGTAATGTCTCCGCTCAGAATCGTTTATCGTATTCAATGATTTATCATTAAATACAAATTTAACAAATAAATTACAGTGACTAACTCAATGACGAAGTGCACTCTAAATCTACTGTACAGCAAAGTGAGTTTATTGGGGTTTTTTTAAGGCTAGGTTCACATGGAAGCGCGTGTACGCGCGTTAGTCGGCTGCGCATGTTTAGATATACGAGTTTCTCATACATCGTTCACTTGGCGCGCGTATACGCCCGTCGATCGCGATAACGACGCAAGAATCTATTTCCGCGCGAACACGCGCGTGACTCCGCGGATTGAAATTCCATATATCATTATCGGACCGTTCAGTTGACACGCGTGTTTCAATGCCAACGATCGAATTTTGATCATAGTGTTTGAAAACTAGTATTTTTTTAAATATGGAAATCGAAATAGATACGTTAATTAACGAAGTAGAAAAAAGGCCTGCCAAGTGGGGAGACATGACAACGCATGAGTACTCAAACCTTTAATTATCTCCAATAGGTCATCGAATGATTTAATGGACATTTTAAAGTAATTGAAAAAATTTTCCTCGTGTTCTCTAAGTTTAGGATATAACGTGACATAAAGACTATGAGAAAGCCTTGTTTTTAAAATAGGATGGAACCCAATATTTTCTTTTCCTCATTTGTCTGCGTCTTCTCATCCTTCGGTGGATGGCCCACAAACACACAGCATCTATTACATCCATTCTCGATGACGGTCTGAACTGTACTCTATATCGTTTTTTAAATACAGTTTTTGACTAGAACATTCTCGTACAACGCGCGTGACACGCAGCCATCTGAATGGTGAACGCGCGTTTTGTGGCGTGCTAATGCGCGTGTACACACGTTCATGTGAACCTAGCCTTATACTTAATTCTTAATTATTTATAAATTGTTTTTGATAATTTAATTTTGTTTATATTACGTGATTTGATTTTAATAAATGCTTATTATTATAAAAAAAAACGTATCAATATTATACAAATGTTGTTTTTAATAGATTTACAATTTAATAATAAAACATTCTACAAGTATTAAAACTTAATATTTTTTGTAATATCATATTTTAGATTTTTAATTAAACAAGAAAACTATTTCCGTATTACCGTTATTAACTATACGTATTGATTGTATTATTAAAATCATTTTTTTTTCTTAAAAACACATCTTTGATTAATTTAATTGATTCAAAAGTTTAACAGTCTTCTGTATTGATAAAATAATAAAAACAGATGGTATACTTCACAAACAAACATCTTACAATAAAATATTAATAGGATTATTTTTTATGACAATGACATTTATCTTTAAAAGCTATAGGAATATTAAGCTGAGTTAACGAATTATGAGTTTACTATGGTCTGAATAATTATGGATATTTAACTATAATCATTGATTATAAATATTATAGAGTATTTATAATCAATTCTATAATAAATAGTAAATATAAAGAGATTAGCGATGCTAAAATGTTTTTCATTATTTAGCATCGTTTGATATGAGTATATGACCTTGACTGCCACGCAGGTATTCACAAAGTTTCGAGTTTAACACCGTTACGATAATTCTGTGTAAATTCGACTTTTGTTTTATTTGTGTGCATCTATCCTAAACCAATAAGACATAAGTTATAACTTATAACTATTAAAATATATTAAATATACGCTCTTGTGACTCTATAGTGATGAGAGTACTAATGTACCAAAAATACGTTGTACATTGGACATGGCTATGGCAAATAATCTTAAAGTATTACGTTGTCGCATAAAAAATGTACATACCTACATGCAGCTGTTGTAATTATTACTGTCCGCAGTTGTTAAAATTAATTGATTTAAGTCTTAAGTCCTTTAATGTTTTGGTTTATAATACACACAATTTATTTAGAAGAATAAAATAACTTAATATTAATAAAAAAGCATGTAATCGAAAATCTTTTCAATCACTATTATAGGTAAGTAAATACACGGAACATAGGTAAATGAAATATTGGTCATTGTATAACTCAAATTAGGTAATTAACAGAAATCAATTATTTTAATTACAGTGGTTTATTTAAGTATTTGGAAAATAAGTTTATTTTTTTATTTTTATTAGTAATTGCAAATTAAAATTATTGAATAATATTATTTATAACTTTGGTATTATATCAAAAATTAAAAACACGCAATCAAATGTATACATTTTCTATTTGTTTCAAGGGATTAAAAAATTTATTAAGCAATATTTAAAGTCTTTTATAATTTTATTTTTTTTTAGAACAATTATCAAAAATTATAATTCGTTTATCTAGATTTGAATAGGTAACAATATTTTATTTTATAAAGCAGCAAAAATAAAAACATAATAATATACTTCTATCTAATATTATATTATTATACAATGCAAATATACCTACATATATTATACATTGATGTAGGTCACAATGACGTCAGCAAGTCATCAGACTCTCTTCCAAAAATTGATCTTAAAAATGAAACATAGTTTTTTGTCTTATATATTTTTATGATATCATGCAGGTCTCGTAAACCTCTCTCTCCTCCCCCTCACCCACTTACAACCCAACATTTATCGAATATAATGTAGGCGATTTATGCTCATAGATTAAGTTTTCGGACGTGCTTTTTAATAAAAACGAAATACCAGTTGGTCAATTGTCCGGGCGACACCGCCGCGGAGGGTCAAAATAAATTAGTCGAAAAACGATGGAAAAACCACGTCGTGTAACATATACGCACGAGGACGGCGTTACCTACAGCTATAGAGATAAATATAGTAGCACTAAGCATTAAAACAAAACGACTAAACGACTAAACGAGACGTTTAAACCATCTGTAACGAGGTTTTTTGATTGTTTTTATTGTCTTGATCCTGGGCAATGGCGTAGGTATTTGATAGGAGGTAATAGGCTTAGCCTTATCCCTCCCCCCTTTAGAGTTTTTTACAAATTAATTTCTGCATTTACTTAGTAAACAAATAATAATAATGGTTAGGTACGTGTTTTTTTTTTTTTATGAAAATAAGTATTTTTTATCGCAGTGTCGTGGCCATGTAAGTAGGTATATACAGCACGGTACACGTGTTATTATAATACGAAATAGTGACTGATTGGTCTGCAATAAAGTGTGGGTTCTGAGTAGATTATAGTAGTTTTACAACACGCTTCTTCGATACCTATATGCACTAATTACTATGCTCAATAGAACGCGATTCAAACGTTCCTCGTCAGCTAATTATTGACTATTTATAATAGCGTTGTTTTGTAAACAAAGACATAAAGTTGTGTTTTGTTTTATCACATGCGGACATGTTTTTTTAAGGGGAGGAGTTACCACCTTGGCCTTTGACATTATTTTATGTTGCCCCCCCCCTTCCCAAGCCATGCTTAAACTCTCAAATATGCCCTTGATCCCGGCTACAGTGGCACACGTGTATCAACCATGTAAATTACGTCACCGTATATGATTTAAGGGTAGACCTAAACATATAATACGAGTACCCGATGTACTAACACGTCTATATGCACAGACGACGGGACTAAGCCAAGAAATAATTTCTCTGTCATGCTCATCATGTCCGTCTACTTTAATACTATTTAGATAGGGAAGAATTTTTCAGTTTTATGTACACTTTATAGCATATTAATAAGTTTACTCCTATGATCGTTTTAATATAGTTCTATATATTACATATATGAAACTTCAGAAACGTAAACATAATTAGAATTGGGTTTTCAAAGTTTAGAAAGAACAGATAAGTGAAAAACTACTTCCACGTGTTTTTTTTTTTTTTGAGGGGGGAATATAGTTGAGAGACGAAATTCCGACTTAACAAAAATAACCAAACAAGAAAAATGTGTTTCTTTTAGTTTGAACATAAGGTTTGCAGTTTTGTTTGTTATTTATTTGTTGTATAAATATAAACATTTCAAATATAAGTGAAGGGTCAAAAGTAAAAGATTCCCAGTACTTATCAAAATAATCGAGAAAAATAAGAATTTTTAAGCAAAATCAATATTGGACAAAATTGATAGTTTTTTTGCTGTAATTCGAAAATTAATTACTGTCCTCGCTTTGTTTTTTTGAACAACCATAAATAATAATTTCAAAAATTACTCGCGGACCACTTACGATTTTTTATTAAATATATTAATTGATATAATATAGGTACCTAATAATAATTATCAATTTTAAATTTTAAAAATATATATACATTTTTGCAAACAATTTACACAAATCAAAAAATTTACTAGCATAAAATAAAAAAAAATATTATTGTATTTATTATTTGATTTTTTGATTTTAATATTTGATATTATTTTAACGTTGATGAACGAAATCTCTACGTTTCTTTCAAAATATATTGCATAATGAAACTACGAAAATATGCATTTTCATTTTTTAATTTTTTCTTACTTTTGAATGTACAATTTAATTTTAGTGTGGGTCGCACAACATTTTTAAATAGGCCACATAGTATAGGAACCACTACGACAACTGTTCACCAAATATTTATATTAGCATTTTATAGACATAATATTATTTTCAAAATATTTTGGCTTGTTTTTGTATTATTATTTATAGTTAAAATTGTCTACTTTTTCGGTTTTGGAGGTTAATTTTTTTTTCTGTGAGTACTTATAAAAAAAAAAAGAAAAATATCGAAAATACATATATACAACTTTTTTTTATAAGAGTTTAAAGTTTATTATTGATAAAATTTGTTAAAATCACAAAACTATTTTGTAGTCAAAAATTAACTTAATTTTAAATTTTAATAATTAAGATCTTTGGCTCAACATTTTAATACAAGATTCCATACACCAGCCTATAAGGTTTAAAAATACATTTACATTTGTTGTACTCATTTTATGTAGTAATTACTAATTAGTAATTATATCCATACAGCAATAAGTATTCAATTTATTGCAAACTAAAACTTAAACAAAAAATAAAAATTTAGTTATTTTGTTGTTATTCAAAAAATGTCATTCGTAGAAAAGTGAAACTCTTTCCATTATGTATATACGTACTTTTCCGTTTTTTTTATTCCAAAAAGGTAAATTTTAAAATAACTAAAAATCTTTTATTGAAGAAAAAAGATTGACTACCTCTTACCACTTAAGTTAAAGTATTGAATTAAAATAGAAAACCGTTATTTTTAAACTACCATAGGGGAACATGCATACTGGAAAATTACTTATTAATTTTTTTAATCACTGATTTGGCATACTTTTATTTTATTTACCAATTCGTATTTTTACCTAACCTACCGTATAATGAGTAGATATTTGGAATAACTACGTTCTGCATTCATAGACACTCGTCAGTTATCAGATGCCTATACGTTACAGAAAGGATAGACCACCTATGTAAGAATGATTTTATAATAACAATTTTTTTCCTTCGTACAACCGTTCGATCATTAAGCTTGATACTCGTTTCGAGCACTTAAACATTTATTCAAAAGTTCGAACTGGTCGATGGTTTTGTCCCGAGGGTGAACCGCGTGTGCCTAGCTCGACCACCCCTGTGTGGGACGCCCATATATATATATATATATATAGGACATAGGTATACCCGCAGGCTATCATTTCATAACATATTATACACAAATGCGATGATGATATACATATAATTGAGCAGTGATGTGATAACTGATAACGACAAAGCACAACTCACACGTCTCGTCCGGGGGCAAAGGGGTGCGGCGACGATTGCAGAATTTGCGGTGGCGATGCGTTGCTCTCCTACGACGACGACGACGCCGGTAGTGGCGGTCGGCTGCACAAAAACGACGGCGGCGGCGGTCTCGTGTGATGCACAGTGTGAACGGCACGCGACATAATATAATAATTATGATGTATACGCAACCCGAAACGAAACGTTTAAAATAAAATTGATAAATGTATTTAAATATTTTATAATAATAATAATAACAGTAACAAAAATATTATGCGAACAACTATTATACTAATAATGCACGACGACGACGACTCGTACGACATGCAAGTACGACGAAGACGGGTCGGTCGCGCGGCTTTTGCGGCGCGTACCGTACGCGCGGACCATTTAAAACGACGTTAATTTTGTACGGCGGCGGAAACTGACTATAATATTTCTATAAATAATATATCACATTATGTATCTGTCGCCGCGGTGCGCCCCCACTGATGATCACACTGTCTTCCGCGCAATACAGACACACACCCAAACGCACGCGCAATATAATATTAATAATAAATAACCGCAATAGTATAGTAATAATAATAACAGTGCTGATGATAATACGGACTGCGGGACCGCTCAGAGAGTGATGGAGAGAGAGAGACACCCGACCCGCCGGCACGCACCGCTACTAACTCTCCTGTACAACAGTCCGCGTCGGCGGCAGACGACACGAAACGCGCACGGCGGCAGCGGCGGCGGCGACGACGGCAGCGGCACGTTCGCGCTATCGCAGCCCGCGACGACAGTCCGTAAAGTAATCCGGGGATTTTCCCGTCGGCGTGCCCCAGGATTTTACACCGCCGCCCCGATGTGCATCCTCCCCGCGAGGCGTCCCCCGCCACCTACACCCGCCCGCCACGGGTGATGCCCTGCCACCGCCGCCCTTGACGTCCTGGCGGAAAATTGGGGCCATCTCGACTCGAGCGTACCGTAGCAATGCACGCGCGCGCGGAAGGGGGGGAGGGGACACTCGCCACCCCCCCCCCCCACCCCCTCAACCACCACCCGCTACTCTATACACAGTGTCCTGCCGCCACCCGGTCCTTTACACCCGCCCGGTGCCCACGGCGACTATTATATTATTATTATACAATGTGTGCGAGTGCGTGAGTGCGAGCGCGACAGCGACGAGGGCGAACTGACCGTTGGCGAACTCTGTATGATGCACTGCAGACCGCGCGGACGACGCCACTCCCTTGCGCCCGCCGCCGATACCACCCGATTATTACGGTACGCTTTGCCGGGATCGCATCGGGTATGATGCACTCGGCGATGAGCCGGTGATCATTGTTGTAATATTATCATTTATCATCGTAATACACGACGTAATGTATACACGCACGGCCCGAGAAAATCGGAAATGTTGTAATGATTTCGTCGCTGGTACATTCTCGAGTCGATGCGGTTCTAGATGTCAGCATATTAGTCGTTTTATCGACGAAGCACGTATTCCGGTATTCGGGCCAGCCGAGAAACCAACCGTGTAACCGCAACGTGTTCAAAAACCAGCATCATTCATTCTATTGACCCATCATCTCGAACCTCTTGAACGTGTGGCCACTCACCACGAGTGCCTCTTTTGCCACCACCCCAGAAACCCACCTATATATCTTACCCAGAGGCAATTCAGTAGCGTTGTCGTCTGACGACAGCGTAATGAAAAAAATAATTCGACAAGCACCACTTAAAAATACGCAATCAAAGCATATGACGCACCGACCCCATTGATGTTTAACCCAATTTGAGACGAGAAGAGTTCTGGCGTCATTATCCGAGAAGTCTCACTTCCTCTTCTGTATCCGCTCTATTCCTCACGACACTCACGCGCGTAGAACAGGGGGGAGGAGTAGTAAGGTAGGATTCGCTGCCTGCAAAGCCTTGAAGCTAAAATTGTTTTTCCTCTTTTCTGTCTGTGCGATTATTAATAAGCTATTATGGGCGAAAAAATTAGACACGATACTGGGCATCGTCTTTACCGTCGAGCGTAGTGCCGGGTACCTCTTTTCTTCTAAATGCAATCACATTGAACCATAGAATCTGTCGTCATACGCCGGGCGTTGCTGCGACGTTGCCGCGACGCGTCTGAATCGTTCGCTCGTGTTCCACGTTTTTATTATTGATTTAAGACGAGGGACAAGATGCGATCACCATGGCAACGTCGGATCCAGAGCAAAGGCGCGAAAGAGAGTGAAAGAGGGAGAAAGACAGATACAGTGAGTAAGCGAGTGATGGCGAGGAATCGCACGCGGAGAGGAATAGTGATGCGGTGGTGGATAGGACGTGCCACGCCCAAGAGGTGGCGCGCTGCTGCGGATGCACTGCGTTCTTCCCTTACACTACACCCCGTCCGCTTGACAACGAGACTTATGTATGCTGCCCCATACGCTGCGTGACCAGATGCCCACACGATAGCGCACTTGACCTCGTCACCTTTGTCAGCCGCAAGCGTGTTGCGAAACGTATAGTGTACTCTCTCTCATTGCGCACATAAAACTGTACGACATGTCAATAAAAATTGACGCATGTACTCTCGGAGGATTTAATGCAAAGCAATACTGCAGTCTGTCACTCACCTTAAGGGTCTCGCCACAATTCGGGGTATTTTCGCCGTGTGGCAATAAAACCATTCGCGCCGATGCGCCACACTATAGCGATATTAGAACCTAACCTACATTAATCCCCCCATATGATTCTTAGCAGTAAACGTACGACTAACCAACTTGCCTAATTAGATCAGTTATTACTTACTAATCTTTTTGTTTTGATATTTTAAACACAGTGAAGAATACATGAGAATACACTTCAACGTATGATTAACCAAACCTACATGATTACATCAATTATTAAATTATATAATTATTACTTACTTAGCATTTTGATTTACTATTTTAAATATATATAATACACAGTACCATTGTATCATGTATACATAATACAATCAATGATAGTATTTTTTAAATGTAAGTAAAATATCTTAAGCCTAGTTCAATAAAAAAAGATAAAATCTAATTATTGTATTTAAATTATTTAGAATGAATATTAATCATTATAAAATGATAAGAGTAATAACTTTTGCTGAAGGATTTGGTGAATTAGACACCCGCACCTGAACTAGAAGATACCAGGCAAAAGGTTTATCCCAATTCCCTTTGCAGTTTGGATAAAACCACCCAAATATAGTATTAGAATATTAATAAAACATATTTATATATGTAAAAATGTAATTAATGTATAAAATCAACAAATAATTCTGATGAATAAAAAAAAATTAAATATTATCAAAAACAATGTTTTTATTCAATTGTACGTAAAAATGTTAAATGAAAATATAAGAAAACTTTTATCATCACACCATTTTAATTTTTAAATGACGATCAACATTATTGATCTAGTATAACAATTTTTCCATAACAAAAGACATGCTTAAAATGCACTTCAATTACAGAATCTCATAAGTATATATTAAATTATTATACCATTTCAATTCATTTTTCTATTAATATAGAAAAGAATGATGGTAAATCTAAGATATTTTTATTATTGTTATTCATTAGCATATAGCAATGAGTCATTAGTAACTGAAGTGACAAAACAAATGTATCGAGATGATCAGAAAAAAAATATAATCATTTGACTCAAAACATATTCTTAATTTTACTGCTATTAACTTACTGTAAGTATTTAGTATTTACATTAAAAAAAATTAGGAAGAATTGTCGCCGATTGCAACATTATATTTATATTATGACGTAAGCTTTAAGAGAAAAAAAAAGTACATATATTATAAATTTCCTATTTTCTAACATTTATATAATTTACAAAAAAAAAAAATATATATATAATAACAAATAAATATAAATTTGTTGTTGGGACATTTTTTTTAGACAATTTTTAAAATAACATTATTTTGAAAAGCTGAGTCGATTTATCAGTAAATTTTTATTTCTAAAAATAAAAGTTATTTTTAGAATAATTTAAATTTGAGTCATGCATAGACCATGACAACAACAGTTCTGTCCCATAGGGACTCAATGATTTTTTCAACAATTTCATTAACTGTTCGATAATGTATTAACATTTTAGAACAACAAGGTGCTCATACCACCCATTTCACTTTGTTCCTTAACAAATATTTCAAAATACTGGTATATAATAGTAACAGCTAACAAGATACCCGTGCCCGATCCAATGGCACCCATGAAGTCAGCCAGAACAGATAATGCACCAATACAAAGTCCTCCAAACGCTGCTGCAGTAGGAATATAACGGTTCAATTCATGAATCATAGAGTTATCCCGGTGACCGCGCATAACCATTTGTTGTTCTTTTAATTGTTTTGCAACCTACAAACATAAGTGTTTTATTTATAAGATTAAGATAAATAAATGAATTAAATTAGATATCAATTTGCAGTACTAACATCTTTAGCGGATGATCCAGAGACTTCAATCCAAGTTTTGGAAAAAAATGCACATGATCCCAGCATAAATACAATATAAAGAATAGCATGAATAGGATCTTCTGCAATGTGAGATAGATTTTCTGGTGGAGATAAATAATAGCACAAACCACCAACTGGATATGCTCGTGCCGGTCCACCACCACCAACATCAGCCCATACGCCCAATAAATTCACTAATATGTTACCATGGAATTTTACAGCCAACATCTATAAATTAAATAATAAAATATAAGTGGTTAATTATTTAATCAAAACTTTATGGCAATCTTTTTACCTGAGATATGACATATAAATTTGATACTAAAGCAGATTGTAAAATGATAGGAATGTTTGATGTATAAAACAACTTGATTGGATAGCTGCTATACTGTCCACGATACCTAGCAGACTTTATTGGTAGATCAACTCGGAAACCCTATAATATTAACATAAACATACAATTATAAAACTTATAATTGATTTTTTTTTTTTTAATTTAACTTACTTGGAAATATATTACAATAGCAAACACCAATACAGTTGCCAATAAATTCATCAAATTTGGTAAGTTTTGTCTATAAAATGCTTCTCTAAGCGCTCTAACTTTATCCTGTCTTGTAGCTAATAAATGGAATAGGGCTATAACAGCTCCCTCAAATTCAGTACCTCGGCCTAAAAAACATTAATATAAATATTAACAAACTAATTATACAATAACAAATAACTTATAAAAAACTTTAAATATAATATAATATAATTCACCTGTGTTAACAGTTGTTGGACTGAAAGCTTTCCAGACTATTGTTTCACAAATATTGGTAGCAATGAAAAGTGATATTCCTGAACCTAACCCATATCCTTTTTGCAAAAGTTCGTCCAATAACAGAACAATTAAACCAGCCACAAACAATTGAATTATGATTAGCAAGCACACGCCAGCTCCAATTTCACTGGGATCACCATACATACCAGTCATAACATAAACAATTGCTTGTCCAACAGTAATAACCATACCAAACACTAGAAAAATTTTGGTTAATTATATAAAATAAGTTATTTTATTTTTTATTTTATTATAAAAATAAAACCATACGTTTTTGTGCTCCATTAAATAATGCACGATCTTTAGGAGTATCACCAACTTCAATGATTTTAGCTCCAGCCAACAATTGCATAATAAGTCCAGAAGTTACAATTGGTGAAATTCCAAGTTCCATTAAAGTACCTCGATTTGAAGCCAAAATTACACGAATCCAATAAAAAGGATCAGCTGAGTCGGAACTCATAATTCCAAATAAAGGTATCTAAAAATTAAACAATTTTAAAATTCTAAAGGCAACAAAAATGTTTTTAAGATAATAAAACTTACTTGACAGCACACCAAAAAAATGAATAAAGTAATAGCAGTCCATAATACTTTTTCTCTGAATTGAATCTAAGTAAAATAAGAATATATAATTAATAAACATTAATTAAATTCCTTGTTTAATTTTAAATTAAAAGCAATATAGGTAATTGAAAATTATATCTCTGCTGTTAACACATAATTTTAAAAATATTCATAAGAATGCATAACAGGGATAAACCATTAAAGTAAATTAAAATTAGAAATAAAATCTATTATAACCCAATAAACAAAATAAAAATAAATGTATCAATTAAAATGATCATATTATTTAATAAAAATGTTTATTTGTATAGTTAAAATATAAGAATACTCTTCTTTTTCTTTTTGTACAAAGCTAACAATTTAATTTGGATCTAATGATTGGGTACTGTTAATTAAATTCACATAAGCAAGTTTATTTGATCTTTTTATGTGACCTAAAAATATCCAATATCAAACATAAATAGTTTTAACTTTAAACTGTGTCTAAAATACTTACTTTTCGTTCAGGTTTAGCAATTTCTGGCAATATACTGCAGAATGGTTTAATTACTTCTAAAAATTTAACTGAAACAAAAATAAATAAACAAATTAATTAAATTTCTAAAATACTCTTATGTTTTTGAATAGTCTAAAATATATTAGGTAATAAATAAGATTGTATATTTGAAATTAAAAATAATTTTTTATGGATCTAATGATTTAATATGGTAGACACAAAGTCAGTATAAGCATGACTAAATAAACAGGCATGTTAGCTAGATAACAATGCACATTAAATACTACAGACTTGAAATAAAAGCTAAAATATTAAACATTATAATAATAATATACATTAATTAATTCATATTGTTTTTCAATGTCTAGGGAACATACATAATATAAGCAAAAATTAAACTTTAATTGACATACCTGTTCATTTAGTCATGGGTATATACAAGAAAAAATAATGAAATACAATTTATTAAAATTTTTAAAAATACTAATATTATTTACATAAAATATTAATATTGGTGGTATTCTTATTGCTAATGATAAAATTAAAAACTAATAATCTGGTATAATTTTATTTTGTAAACTGTCTTTAAGGATTATGTACTTATGTACTCATATTATCCAAGTTTAACTGAAAAAAGGACTATCAAAATAAGTCTTGTTGTTTTGTATCATGTTTAGGTATATTAAATTTAATCAGTAATGTAGATTAACCAACATTTTTAAAAAATATTAGTTCCTCACAAATAATGAATAAAAACTATCATCTTTTTCACAGAGTAGATACTTAATAGTTAAGTAATACTATTTATTTTTTAAAGGTTTATTAATCAAATAGTAAGTTATTGAACAACAAGTAGGTATAAGAAATGTGCCAAATATGCAATTTCAAAACAGAACATAAGATAATACATATTAAAAATATTCATTTACAACATTTAATTATAAACAATTCACTTAATATTATTAATCTTATGGTAATATAACAGATAGTTTCATCTCATCAATCCAATCCATGTTTGAAAAATCATTTGGCTTATTAATAGTATAAATGAATATACCTAGTTTTAATTCTATTTATTACAATTTATGATAAACTAATTTAATAAAAGAAGCCCAATCATTTAAGCAGTTATTCGATTACACATTTCTAAACGAGTTGAAGAATAATTTCTAAAAATCAAAAACCTGACCCACTTTTCAAAAACGAAAAAAAAATGAAGAAAAGTTTCAAACAAATTATTTTAGAACACACAATGAATCGTTTGGCAAAGAAATATAAAATGGACTGCTGAGGTGTAAATCAATTTACTTTTATGCCAGTGACCAAATGTATCACAGGTCTAAAGGGGTTCCTTGACAGAGGGCTAAAGAAAACTCGAACTCAAGTGTAAACCAAAAATATAGTGTAAAATAACCATGAATTATACTTACAACCCATTGTGATTGATTTGTGTTTGTGACAGTCTTTTGGCTTCAATTAGTAAAGAACATCAGTGGTAAAACGACACGTATTTAACGTCAGGAACCATAAGAATCGAGTGATCTGCAAAACGGTGAACGTCACAGCGATGAAGTACAGTTTACTTTCGATATTCTGTGGAACGTACAACCACGTAGCGGGTTGACCGACAACATCAACACGAACACACATGCAACGATTTTTGTCGATGAGTCGGCGACACGTATGGTGTACGAATGCCAAAGAGGTTATAAATACGCCCTTCCACGGATGATGTACATGTGTACAACGTACCATTTTTCAATTTTCGTCATACAACATTGTGTTCACCTTCACCATCGTCCAACTAATAAAATTTAAAATACGAATATGATAACCGATAAAATAAATATCATATATTTTAATAAATAATATAATATTATAAGTATAAACAATAATTATAAATGTAAAAACTTTATCACATAATGTTTATGCCCTAGTAATATATGGTCAATTTCATTGTCTAATTTCTATGCAACGTACGTTGATCGGTAACGGATTTCGTTTAATATTCATTATTGAATTATAGCCTATAGTTAATATAATTATAAAAATAGAGTAGTGGACAGTTAAAATCAGTAATTTTAACATAAAATGTGGACATTTTTTATTACGCTTGATCCGAGTATTTACGATTTGTTTTATTTTTGTAGGTTGGACATAAATTGGATATGTTATATAAAAATCAGAATCTGAAACACATAAACTAGCTATATTAGTATTTGGTATATGTAGTTAATGTAGTTCGTTGAAAAAAACGCAATAACATTAAATATTAAAATGTAATACATTTATTTATCCATCTCAATTCTCAGTCCGTGTCACAATTTAAGATTTACTCCTCTTAGTAAATCTCTGATCATAATAACTGTTATAACGACAAGACGCTGAATACTGACAGGCGAGAGTTGAGTAGATAATTAGTAACTACTGACAGAATATTCTATGCTAACGACTGACTGCTGTAAACGAACTACAACTTACAAGGTACAAGCATCATCATATTATATGGTTCAGTGCCTACGGCCTACGAACTTCATGCCATTACAAAATAGATGTGTTTTCAATTTTACTATGCTTGTAGAATGAGAAAAATTATAATGTTTAAATAGTCATTTTTCATAGTTTGTCATTATGCTTATCAATTATCATCGTATTATATTATCAATTATCTGTAATTATAGTTGAATATTGATTACTTCGCCTAACCTATAAAATAAAAGTGAATAATATGATAACAATAAAACAACAAATATGTGAAATAACTGAGTAGCTGAAATTTGCTCAGGTTTTTATTTTGTTAAACTTATTAGTTATTATGCTTACACGTTTAAGTTTTAAGGTTTTATTAATATAAGTAAATAATAATTATTCGTTTTCATAAATCCGTTTTTTTCCCTGTACCGTAATGTTCACGACATTACGTTCACTCATTCACCCTGGGAATAGCGTATTCCTATCAGTTAGGGGCCTTAAATCTGATTTACACATAAAATGGGTACGACCAGAGAAAATTGCTTGCTGGGATCCTAAAAAATCTGGTGACTTATCACCTATGGAGTCACTAGACATGACCAAACCTCCATTAGAATATCAAGAATCTGAGGAATTAAAAACGTAAATGATGACAATACTTAATTTTTTTTTTTATTAATAAAAAAACTTACAATAATAATTGTTTTTATTAACCAAATTCTATTTTAGAGCCAACGAATATGTGCGTAAAGTATTTTCTTGTGATTTTATGGGACGGCGATATGCAACACAACTAGCACGCCAACAACTTATTGATAAAGTCAAATCCAATCAATTTGATTTCACATCATGCGAAGTTCAAAGTATGATCATAATATAATATTGATAATCAAAAATTTTGAATCTTGTTCTTTTCTGTTGAATTATAATAGTACAATATTTTATAGTAAAAAAACTATAATTAATCATTAGGTACATAAAATATTTCAAAAATATTATTGAATAATTTACATCAATAAAAAAAAACTGTAGACATTTCTATATTGTCTAATAACAGGAGCTGAGAAATTAAAGTTTTTTCATGTTTTTCTAGAAAAGTTACAGAACAATGGGAGTAATCTCTAAATATATGACAAAACAATACAAAGCTAAATTTAAAATTGTATTTTGCATTATTTTGTTATTGCTCCATATAAATGCATATTTTAGTGTATAAAAAATTATATAATATATAGAGAATAAGAAAAATTGTTGCAATTTTTCTATGTAGCAATGTTGGTGCTTAATGAGATTTAACAAATAAAACATGTTTGGAAAATTTTTGGAAACAATAATTTGTTATTGCAAGATTATTTCCCAGCCAATATGATAAATACAAATATATTACAAGCATGGAAAAAATTTGTTTTTCACATTTCTTACTTCAAATAAATATTATCATTTTTCATGTTTTTATTTCAAACTTCTATACTAGCTGTATAACCCGACTTCACCCAGATGTTTTCCTACAATATATTGGATTACTTATCTCATTCTAGTTGTGAAACTAATATTTAAGATAGTTTCATAACTGATAAATTTAGTCTATTATAATTTAATCATATGGAAAAAAGTAGAGAATTTTAATTAGTAATTAACTTTATAACTTAATGATTCTTTTTAATTTCTTAAACTTGGTTACTCATAATTATTTTTATGAAATATAGATTTATAATATATAAGTAAAACATTTGTTATAGTGTACCCAGTTTATTTATAATTAAATACCAATAAATATAATGTTTTTATTTTAGTTGCCAGTATGACAGCTAACATTCGTAATCTTCAAGAACACTACAAATTATCTCCAAGAGATAAAAATTCTAGAGTAGCGTTAAAAGAAATAATAGATAAACGTAAAAAAAGACTAAAACATTTACGAACTTGGGACTATAAGAAGTTTGAATGGTTATTGGAAAATTTAGATTTGATGTATCATCCTCACCCGTAAGTGAATTACGTAATAATTTTACAAAATATTGGCATTCATAATTTTTATTTCTATTTGTAGAGCTTATGAACGGGTAGAAAGAAAAAAATCATTACGTCGTCTAACATCTCAATGGTGTGATGATGTCAAATCAAAAAAATTGGCTGATTACCGTAATGAATTGGATAATGAAAAAGAAAAATTTTTGAAAGAAAAATTGGAAACGTTGGAATGGGCTAAAAAAGAAGAAATTGAATGTGGAATAACACCAACGATAACTGATGCTGACATTGAAAGTGCCTGTAAACAATTAAATGAATGGAAAACTCTGAAATCAATTCAAAAATAACCATAATGTAAATGAGAATTGTTAAAAAACTCTTTAATGTTCAAAAAAACAATTCTATAGTATTAAATTATTAACTAGTTTTTATTTATAGTTTTTAATTTAATTGTTGCTTGGTATTGTACCAATTTTTGAAGCTACTTCTTGCCATGTATCTAAAGCAATTAAATTTGCTTTCTTTTGTCCTTCTTGTAGTATTTTACTCAAATATTCTGGTGAATTTATTAATTTTAAGACCTCTAGACGAATAGGTGTAAATTTTTCAATTAAAGCTTCTGCCACTATATATTTATACCTGAAAAAAATGTCATAATAAGCATCAATGGTTATAGTATTATACATGTGTACTATATAGCCAATAGGTAAAACAACTAAACATAAAAATAACATTTTACTACTATTTAAGTATTTTTAATTATTATTTTGTTAGTATATAAAAACAGGTCAGAAAATTAAAACTTATTTACCGTCCAGTATCCAGGAGTGAATTTTCTTCACAAATTTCTTCTGGCAACAATCCACAAACGAGTGAATGCATAGTTAAAAGTGTTGAAACACCTGGTCTATTTTCAGGATCATATGTTATTTCAGATTTACAATCTGTAACAGATTTTTTCACTTTTTCTATTATGACATCTGGTTCATCTGTAATTTCTATTCTTCCACGAGAATCTGGATGAGACTTAGACATTTTTTTTATGGGGTCACGAAGATTTCTTATCCTCGAAGAGCAATTTTCTAAAGACAAATATGATAACTTATACATTGAAGTCCATGCAATATATTTAAATAATTTATGTTTTGTATTTACGTTGAATAAGAACTTCAGGTACAGGAAATGTATCACCAAAACGTTTATTAAATGTACGAGCTAAACTATGAGCCAATTGCAAGTGTTGAATTTGATCTTCACCGACTGGTACTTTAGTTGCCCTATGACAAATAAAAAGGGCCAATAACGAAAACATTAGATAGAAAGTACAATTGATTACTTATATAAAAGTATGTCTGCAGCTTGTAAAACTGGATATAAGTACAAACCAAGAGGAACATCTTTCAAAGATGAAGACTTTTCTTTAAATTGAGGCAACTGACCCAATCTAGGCATCGTAGTTAAGCATCCAAGAATCCAACTTAATTGTGTATGCTCAGGTACCTTAAGATTAAATAGAATTTACAAACTGCTAATAATTACTTTAAAATAGTCATTTTTCTATATAAAAAATACAATAATAATCAATTATTGAAGCTTTTAAATCTACATTAAAAGTTTAACAATCTTATATATTATATATTAAACAAACAATAGTTTTTAATCATAATTAAAGAATTCAAATCACCTGAGATTGCAGAAACAGAATGCTTTTTTCAGGATCAATTCCACATGCAATTAGACTAGCTGTCATGAGAAAGACATTTTTTTCTAATTCTCTAGTATTCTAGTAAACAGAAAAACTTCAACATAAATGTCAGTTTATAATAAATATACATACTAAACTAACATATGGTAAAGTTATGGAGTGCATGTCTACAATGCTAAATATGACTTCTCTGTTTTCATTTTGTAGCTGAACCCACTTGGATACAGCACCAAAGTAATTACCTAAATGAAGGGTTCCTGTTGGCTGAATACCAGAGAATACTCTCTCCTTCCATCTAACCTAGAGATTTGTTTTTAAATATTCATAATTAAAAATAATCAAAGCAATATTGAAACATGTACAGTAAGATTAAAATAAAGTAGATAAGCACTTACATTTGAATGACAAAATCGTACAAGTGTATGACAAGAAAGAAAAATCTTTTTTAAAATCATAATTTTTATAGGAATAGAGGTATGTGTAATTCTGATAATATATCACAAGTGAATACTAAAATCAATACCAAACGTCCAAATAACTAATGATTAAGTTAACATTTTGCAGATGACAATAATTTTATGTATACGAACTTGGAAAATCAATAAAAAGCCAAGATACTAATGGTTAGGTTATATTAAATTATTTGAGTAAAATATAACAACTGACAAAAAAAAAGTTATAAGTTGTATTTATTTACTTCAATAATCAAATCGAAATTCAAACAGGTACTAAATCTAATATCCATCATCTAACCAGTGAATAGGGATGAGTGCAGAGTAATCACGATTCACGGGCCCCGGCAACCATAGATAATGTATACAAAGATAGGACATCCCTATATTTAATATACACAGTATAATGTACTCAAAGAGAATGCATGTTACCATACTGGTTACTTATGGTTTTACAAGTGATTTATGGTAAAACCATATTGCTATCCGTATTATCAATTGATGATATTATTTTTAATATTAATAAAAAGTTTATAAAATATATATTATACAGTTTTACTATTTACTTAAAAAAAAATTAATTTTTACTTTATAATTTGTGCAATTACTTATTAAAGTTACTATTAAGAATAGCATAACGGTAATTGAATGTAACAGTTGCGGTAACATACGTATAATCATTAGGCATCGTCCTTTCCACTCAAGACCAATTCATGTATTTATCTATGACGGCAACTCCATCCATACCGCAAAGGTATAGAAATGCAAAAGATAACAAGTAATCAAATGACGGTGGTCACTAATTGATCCGTAGAAGGTACAGTGCGTGCATAGGTATCAACCACGTATGTTGGTGTAACTGTTTTTAAAATACCTGCTTGCGTCCAATTTTTATCATCAAACAACAATTTTTTTTTGTACTATTTTGTGTTTCATTCTCTATTTTAATAATAATTATTTTGGAGGGCTTACGCCGTTGCCGTGTTTGTTTATAATATATTATGTTCCCATCAGTCTAAAACGTGTGTCTACTGTCCAAACTTTATATTATAACGTAAAATATATTATTTTTTAACACGCACGGTATTAAATCATCGGAGTTTGCTAAGGCTTTTACCTGTTAATGAACATTGGATTACCAAATTCATCTTAACAATGTCGGTTGAAAAAGACATCATTAAAATACAAAACAAACTACAAAGCATGTCCGTCGAAAATGCAGACCAAAGCCAAGCTCTTGATTTATTGAAAGCTCTTAAAGACTTACCAATCACGCTGGACATACTTACCAAGACTCGAGTGGGAATGACTGTCAATTCGTTCCGAAAAAGCTGCAAAGATGAAGAAGTTATTACATTTTCGAAAGCATTGATTAAAAATTGGAAAAAATTATTAAGTGGAGACAAGTCTGTACCTCAAGAACCGAAGAAAGACAAAAAAGAACGCAAAAAGTCTGAGGAAAGAGAACAAAAAATAGATGCAAAGAAAGATACTCCAAAACCAGTTGTATTTCCAACACCATCAACAACAGATGCAATTCGTCTTAAATGTCGTGATTTATTAATCACTGCATTGAAAACTGAAGATGAACTTGGTGGCTGTGCGTCAATTGAAGAACTCGCTGATGAACTTGAAGATGCTATTTACTCAGAGTTTAAAAACACTGATGCTCGTTACAAAAACAGAGTTAGAAGTAGATACTCAAATCTCAGAGATGCCAAAAACCCACAACTAAGAAGCAATTTTATTGCTGGCGCTATTACTCCTGCTCAATTAGCTAAAATGACTGCTGAGGAGATGGCCAGTAACGAGATGAAAACATTGAGAAATAGACTCATTAAAGAATCTATAGATGATGCTCAATTGGCGACTGTACAGGGAACTTCAACTGATTTATTGAAATGTGGTAAATGTAAGAAACGAAATTGTACGTACAACCAAATCCAGACAAGAAGTGCTGATGAACCAATGACAACCTTTGTTATGTGCAATGAATGTGGTAACAGATGGAAATTTTGTTAGATTAATAACACAGATATTCAATTTAGGTCTTGATGAAGCACCTAATATGTATAATTGTATTTTTTCTTCATTTTTTAATTTTTAAAAAATTGAAGTTGATATGCCTACAAATTCATTATTCACTAATAGAACTTTTTTTAGTATTTAAAGAAAACTCATTTGTGAGATCGGTTTTATGTACCTATGACCTTATATATTTAAATAAATTTATATTGAGTGTGACTTTTAAATTTTTATATTTTTATAACTCTTGAATGCAATAACGAGAATTATTTTTTAATATAAATTGGTTAAGTCTATAAAAACCTTGTACTTTGATTGTATATATGATGTCAATTCATTAAAATTTTCAATAAATTACTATGAATAAAAAAATTTTAAAATGTAACATACAACTGTGATCAAACATCAAATTACCATACATAGTAACTGTACAATATCGTAAAAATATACATTTTATTGTAAAATATTAATTATAATACTAATATGCATATTATAATAATTCATTAATTCATTTTTTAAAAATTATCAGATTGTCTGTATTTTGCATACTACCTAAAAATTGAATATCTATTCAGAAATAATCTTTATCGTATTTTTCCAAATCATTGAAGATTACAAAATAATAACTCAAAAGTATAATCATAGTAATTTTATGTTATTGCCAATATTGTGTATAATAACTAATAACAATTAACTTATTTTAAGTAAATAAATAATTGAATTGACTGGTAATTCACTTTTAAAATAAAATGATATATTATTATGTACATTTAACAGTATAATTCAATGCCTAAATATACAAAATATAAAATAATAGATATTACAAACAGTAAAATATTAATTTGTGTGGTACTACTACCACATGACCTATATACAATTAGAAAACAACTGATTTATACTATAATTAAAAAAATATTTTATTTTATGTAACAGTGTTGACGAATTGACATTTGTTAAATAAATAAAAAAATAGAACATCAAACTAGTTTGATAAAATATAACAATCGATTATACAATATTTTATGATTATTTTTGAAATTTAAGGAATATATTAAAATAATAGACTAATTTTATTGTAAGAAAAATTATCACAATTTAGCAGATACTTTAAGTTCTACAACACCAATAGCACCTCTATGTCTCCATACTCTATAACGAGTAAGATCTTTACGGGTCACAACACCAGTTACCTAAAATAAAGTGAATATAAAAATTATTATTAGTTACATCATCTTATTAAGTAATTATCTGTGCAAAAACTACCTCGTTTGAATCGTTGACAACAACAATATGTCTAAGACCCATTGCTCTGAAAAGTCGGAAAATCCTTGGTAACGATGCCATCTAAGTAAGCAGGTTGTTAAACATTTTAGTTAATATGCAATAAAAATAAGCTTAACATTTAACTTAAAACTATTATGTTATATATGTAATATTATATATTATCTTACATGTTGTACAACATATGGTGATGGATTCATAAATCTTAATAGATCAACTGTATATTGCCGTTCACTGTCCAAGATTTGGATATTCTAAACAAAAATTTAGTACTAACTGTGAATTGGTGATTTTAATTTTATACAAAAAAAAAAAGTGTTAAAATTTAAATATCTATAAAATTTAACTTACATCTATATTTGAATATCTCGGATAATCTTTTCGGAACATAGTCAAAGAAACATTATCCCAAGCAGAAGGAACCTCATTAAATACTTTGTTTTGTAAAAGTACAATAAGTTGAGATCGAAGTATCAATCCACGTAAACGACCATTAGGTTTATTGTTACCTCCTTCCTAAAATACAAAATAAATTTAAAAAAACAGATTTTATTTTTATGATTAATTTTAAATATACTGAATCTGCGCTAAAAACATCATCAACTACTGGAAATCCATTATATGTGTATTTTTTTAAAGTATCCACAATTTTTCCAACTGATTCTTTTGATTTAAACACAGTGACAGGATAAGACATGACTTCATTAGCATAAATATTTGATGATAATGGTGGAGGATCCCAAGCCATCAACGGTATTCCACTCAATTGTATGTGAATATCATAAATACTCTTAAAAATAATAAAAATATAAAAAGAAAATAATAGTATAACTATTTATATTTAATTTAATAATTTTTTTTTATTTAATAATATTTATTTATTTAAATACTTAAGTATCTTACCTCAGTAAAATAGTCACCAATCCATTTTGCTGTTAGCAAACAAATCATAAGTGGTAAACCAAATGTTATATCACCAGTTGCTTCAATCAATATAACCGTAAGACTGATGGTCATACGAACAGCACCACCAAGTTGTGATGCAGCACCAGCCAATGCATATTTTCCAACATCCTTAAAATTAATTAAATGTTGAGTATAATATCATTATATTAAAACATAAAAAAAAAATGTAGAATAATAATTCTATACTTAAAAATAAAAATAAACATAAATGACAAATAAATAAAATAAATTTTTTATCTACATAATAAATTATGTTTTTTTTTAAATTAAAAATAATTGATAAGTCTTACTACATTTGGAAATATACACTGAACTCCAAGTCCAATAAGTCGTCCCCATGCTGCACCTGTAACTAAACATGGAATAAAAAGACCAGCACTAACACTTAAGCCATATGTCCAAATTGTAAGTAGATAAAAAGAAATAGCGTAATACGCTAATGTAGCAGCATTGAGTGATTCTAAAAAACAAATTAAACATTAAAACTTTTAGCAACTGTCAATAATAAATAATGGACATTTTAAGTTACTAAAATAAATACACAATTATTAACCTGTCGGATCATGGAAAAAAGATCTAACTGATGCTTCAGGAACTTGAAGCCATAATGAAGCCATAGCATTATACTCACCATCATTACAATTTAACTAAATACAAAAAACATGTTTTAAACTTAATTTTTCATAATAACAATTAATAAATCAGTATATAATATAATGAATTTGAGGTTTGAATATTTCTGTCAAATAACTATAAAGTATAGCTAAAAATTGATGTTTACTGATAGAGTTTGTGTGATATTATCAAGTACCAACAAAAAAAAGTATAGATAAATAACAAAAAATACTCAAAAATATGAATTATATAATTCGACTGTGAATTAATATTAAAATTTGAAATAAAATAATAATAACCTGAACAGGATTTTTTGTTGGGTCAAGGCCCAATGGTTTACAATCATATTGCCACAACATTAACAAAACTCCCACAGTTGCTGTAGAACAACAAACCAGAACTGCTTCTAAAACTTTCTTCCAGCGATCCACCAAATGTCTAGAAAATAAAATGAAATAAATATATTTTTGTATTTTCTAAATGTTTAATAATAATTATCTACATGATATAACAAACAAATTTTTTATGCATCTATATTTATTAAGCTATTATTTTAGTTGTATACTTTTATGTATTAACTTGACGCAGACTGCAATAATTACAAGTATAAAGTACACTGCAATGTGGCCAATGGTTGTTCCCATCAATCACCTCTTAAGGACACAAACAACGAAACTCAATCAACTCTCAGACCTTACCTGATCACTGGAAAGGCGGGATAGGGGACTAAGCTGGTCGGAAGCACGAGTCAGGACTTGTCTTGGTAAAGTCATATAACAAAAACTAGATCCATAATGACAATCACCAACAATTCCAAGTGTGACAATGTAATTTATATTAGTATTTTATTCTTAAATATATTGTACAATCAATTTTGCATTTGGTTTATCTTTACCTCTCATACAACACCAATTTTGACCAAAATACAACACCAAACAACTTAAGTTTTACAGTTTGCATCAAACTCTTAATACAGTGAATACACTTCCACATAAAAAATATTAAAAATTATGGAAAATATTTTTAGTGGAACAAATGTTATAAACACTATTTATGGATCATTAGTTCATTATGTTAGTTGTACGTAATTAAAAATTTATTATTAATAGTTTAACTTTTAGGTATTACATATTATTAGTTACTCAAATATATTAAGTATTATATCAAATATAATAAAAGATAAAAAATAAACAAATAAATAAAATAACACTTAAAAATCTAATTGTTAACAGCAAGTATCAGGATTAAGTATATCTAAAAATTTAAGAATAAAAGTGATAGTGAGATAATTATAACTTCCATTAAAATATTTTTTTTTTTTTTTAATTTAAATACTATTTATTTGTTTACAATAAATTAAAAAATTACTATTGACAACGAAACAATAAATTACCTCATTCTGAATACGGTGAGTTTATAATTAAGATGACAAAATAATGCTCCAGTTACTCCACCAATAATTCCCATAATAACAAATATTGGTAATTCAAACATTTGATAAGATAACGCAAAATTGTTAAATTTGCCAAAATTCAATAAGCCCCAATAAGTTAATTCACCTATTTCATGACCAAATTAAATGAATTGTCAATTATTCTAAATAGACAGTTAACAAGTATAATATTACCAGGATGGCCATGATATGCACTCAAAACTAAATTTAATGTAAATGTTGTAATCATAGATGCAAAAAATATTCTCCATGTAAGCCCTTGATTCCAAAAACTAGCTCCTTCTTCTAAACTGAATAATACGCCACCTTAAAATAATTTAAAGTTGTTAAATACAAATAATAGTAATAATATTAATATATTTACCAACTGGTGAACCAAAAGCAGCAGCGACTCCAGCAGCAGCTCCTCCAGATACAAAATCTCTTTTCTCGTGGTCCTCCCTGAAATAATTTAAAACTCCAAAATCCTTATTGAATGTGGTACTTTTCCCTTGGGAAATTCCAGCAGCTACAACTGCACCAGCATGAATCATGGGACCTTCCTAAAATGAACATTTTCTTAAAATGTTTCACATTTTAATCAAAAGTTTTTAACTAATACCAATAATTATTTAGAATTTTATTTGAAAATTAATATTTAAAAAATGCTTTAGTGAATATTTTTATATAATGTTTAATAATTCAACAACTATATTAAAACTAAAAAATATCATACAAGTTCAAGTATATTATGTAAATGCTATATAATTTATAATTGGGTAATTTAAATAGATTAAAAATGTTTGATTCAAATAGTCATAATTATGTTTCATATTATTTAATTGTATATTTTTTAGTAACTACTTTTTTCAGAAAAAGTATTTGTTACAATAATATATGGTCAACAATTTAGGATATAATAAAACTTAATACATTGTAATTTTTTTATTCAAAATTATATTGAGGTATTTAAAAAAAATAATAAATGATACATAGTGAGACCTTGATAAGTTGAAATTCGAGGGAAAGAAAATTTTTTCCACTTATTTTAAGTTTTCGACTTACTGAGGTCAATATTTTACTAAAGTTTTCGCACAGGAAGGCATTTATTTTAACTTATCAAGGTTTTCGAGTTATTAATGTTTTACTTATTAAAAATCCACTGTATTAATAAAAATGAAACCATTTGATGTTAAAATAATTAAAAAAACTAAAAATCTACTATTTTAACAAGGGTACAGAAACTTTGAAAATTAACAAGTTTAAAGTGAGTTTTTAATTATAAAATAAATTAGAATAAATAAAACTATTATACGTTTTATGTCAGATAGTATTTTAAAAATTGAATTTTTCATGAAGTAATTAATGGTTAAAAATAAAAGATATTAAATTTAATTAAACCAGACTTATTTTGATGAAAAATGAAAATATTAAAAAACTATATAGCCAATACACAGGAAATATCCTTTCTTTTTAAAATGTTTAATAACCAATAGGTTCCTTTGCTTTACACTGAACCAGATAGTTGTAATAGTGGAAGTAGGGAATACTTTTGTTGCTATATTACACATGATTATTACTTATACTTATTTGTTATATTTTATATTTTTTTACCTAAAATTGATCTTTTTTCTTTTTCAAATTTCAACATTAAAATATAGTAATAATAAACTAAAATTATATTAATTAATTATTCACCTTTCCTCCACACATGCCACCTACAACTGTGGTAATTACGCCAATTACTTTTATAAATAAAGTTTTTATTCTAACTAATCTTGGTATTTTAATTCCATTGAGGTAACATTTCACTTGAGGAATTCCAGATCCCAATGCAACTGGCTAGAAAAATTATATTAAATTAACCTGTAATGTAAATAACAATAAATATACTAATATTTATTTTAAATATATCTACTTCAACATAAGCAACTAATGTAGATCCAATCAAGACTGGCACAATATTGTAAGCCAATAATAATAAATATGGTTTCCATAAACAATTTGATTGATTACATTTATCAATATCTAATAGGTATATAATTAAGAAATTTATAATTTATAATAATCCTTAATAAATTTATCATAATATAACATGTTAAATTATAAACTAAATAAAAATATAATTATAAAAGGATACATTGTTTAACATTACTAAATTTCAAATCTGCAATAGTTTCTATTGATAAATCAATAATAATACCAATGGCAGCAGTGATTACACCAATCCAAAAGAAAATCATCCATCTTACAACATTTTTCTTGACCACAAATGGGTACCCTTTTTTTCGCTCTTCCTCGCGATAAACATAGTTTTCAACAACTTCATAATCTAAACTCTAAAAAAAAAATTCACTTTATTACCAATAAAATTATTTTACAAAGATACATATTATCCAAATAAATATTGAACAAATAAGGTATTCAATTTAAAGTACTTGGAATAGGTGTACCTATCAACTATCACATTAAAATATTTAAGTATAAATGCTACAAATATTGACTATAAATTATAATATTATATTTTATATGTAAATTTACAAAAAAAAATCATTTTTTTTCAACCAAATATTTTTTCATCTTACTATTTTAATTGCACGATAATTATAAACTTATTCCTAGTTACCTTATACCTTAAGTTTTCATTTAAAAACTATTTGATAAACATTTTAAATTGTACTTAAAATATGAAAACATACATAATATTATAGACTTTACATTGTGTTAATATATAAATAATTTCTCACCTCATATTTTGCTGATATAATATTTAATGATCCAATTGGCACTGAATCTTCTTTCTCAGAAAATGAATTAAACTTTCTGTTATGAGACATTGTTCCGTATTTGGTCTATTTCAATAGTTAAAAAAACTAAATTATTTAAATAAAAACAATAAAAACAGAAAAACTGTTTCATGAGATGACTACTATGATATATTATTGTCAGAAATAGTGAGGGAACCTCCTGAATAATATTAACAAAACTAAAAAACTACAATTTGTTCAATGATATCAATGTTTAGTCTTGAGCATGCATTTTTAACTATAGAGTATTGTTAGTGTAATACAGATAAGTGATATCTGATGACTCATTTTACTCATAACTCGGATTGTTGAATCACAATAAAAGGCATAAACAAGATGTGCCTATTTGAAATTGGAAAAATTTATTACATGTGTCTGTCACAAAAGTGCAAATCAATACATTATATAACATAATAAATAAATAAGCAATATTAATTGCCAATATTATAGATTTATGATGGTTACATGAGGAGTTATGCCAATAAGACATTAATCAATTCTTTAAACAAAACAAATTGATTACATTTAAATATATAGTAATATTTCTAGTGAAAATAAAATAGCTAATATTAGCAATATAGCACAAAAAAGATAAAAACTCTCTCAGTGAAAATAAAGAATTTGTTAGCAGACGAAAAATATACTTACAGCGAAACGGTTTTGGTTTCCGCTCATTTAACTGCTTTAAAATGGACAATAATTATAGTTTAATAGGTATTTCTATTAATCTACTCAACATACTTATAATTCACTATTTAGTGTAAATAGCCCAAAAAAAAAAATTGAATTATTTTTCAATTACATTTTATTCTCTCAGACGGCAAGGGCACATTTGTATAAAGTATTAAGCGTCATTTATTGTACAGAACAATTTATTGTAAATTAACACGTTATTGAAAATATTACATAATAAATTAGTATATAATAATGTCAATGAATATATTAAATATTAATGTATTATAAACTTATTCATAATATACTACAAACTACATGACTACTATTTAAATTTTAAAGTCTTAAGTCTTAACTCAACGATGAATAATAGTACCAGTTGCAATTTCCACAGATAATATATTAAAATATTTCAATTGATCTGTGATAATCATAGATAATAAAGAAACTTTATTATTTTTTTACCATGTATTTCTGATAATATCATAATAATATGATCTAAGATGTACTTATTATCCAAGGTGACAATCGTAGACAATTATATATCATATCGATAAATATTTTAATCGACATAAATGCATAAAATATATTGTTTAACACGCTATAATATATGTAGAAATGGGTCTATGGTGATAATACGTACTATTGTTCTATGGTGTACTACTATGATATCGCAGAACCACAGATTAAAATATATTAATTCACGCGCAGAACACTAATTACGTAATCTGTGATATGGCTAAATAAATGGCCAACAGTTATTTAGCCACGGTCTGCGGTCTATCCAAAAATAAAAAACATTCAACGTTCGACGCTCGCGGGCGGATAAATGACGAAGCGTATACTATACATGTATACCGCGTCCGACGAGAGAACGCGCCGCTGACCGACGATAAATCGGTTCTTCTGCACATTCCCACGCGGCAACCCGTTCCGGCGGTGGGGTGGATGCCCAGGATCGCGGCCCCGTTCTCTCGCTGGACAGAGTATTGGTACCTGTGCCAGCAGCGTTGTGGCACGCGTGTCCACCGCCTTTTACCGCGCGTGTTGCGTTCTCCGCCGCTCGTCGGTCACGAACATCAAACCGCGGACAGCGGAGAACCCATTGCGTGGGAAACAATGGGCACGCGCAACCAACGCTCAAATTTCGTATTGTTGCTGACGTACCTAGATATTTTTTGTCGCGCGGTGGGCCCCCTCACCATCTGTACTTGTCCAATGCCGGGCCCTTTTTCGTTGTTCGACGCAATGCACACCTTGGTGCTAGGACGTGCGTGGATATGAATTAGGAATCACGGTACCTATTACACGGCTACACGAGCGTGATATGATATGATCATATAATATAATTTGTATTATATGCAATAGAAATTAGAAAAGAGATTTAATTCGGTTCAATAATGTTAATGAACGTATGTATGAGATTTGCACGAAAAACAATAAAAAAAAATTGTAATTTGTGACACAAAAACTATATAGATAAAAAGGCATTATGCGTTCTGCCGCGATCTTACAAAAATTGTAATTTGTGTCATTTTGCTCAATTTTATTTCTATAATAAACGAACATTGCATTTTACTGTTGTAAATTTGTAATTGTCTTCAATATTTGTTTAAAAATACCATCATCTGGATCTCTCTCAAAGCGCACGCAATAAGCCTAATATTTGAAATACTGAAGAATATTATTTCAGACACATGAGTCGGGTATTTAGAAAAAAGCTCCATCCAACATTTATCAACTGGAAAATACAAAAGTGCAGTGGCATGTAAGAATTTACTAGAAAAAAATCAAACATTAATTTTAAATGCAAACGGGAATGCTTTTGGTACCTATGTATTTATTTTCATTTAGCCACATAATTTATTTAATAAAAAATTTTCAGATTGAAATTACAGTATGTTGAAATAACTACAAAAAATGAATCATATAAATATAATATAATTTTATGTAAACATATAAAAAATAATGAAAATAAAAGCATTTTTTTGCATATTTTTTATTTTATAGGGTATATTTCTACAAAATAAGAGCATAAATGCATATTTTATAGTGCATATTTCTAAGGTTTTTAGAGCATATCAATCCGGGTCCTAGTTATGAGAATGATCGATTGTAGTCTCATAGCTTTATGCCTCCGCGATATTTATTCATATTTTCACGAGAGTTATGTACCTACAGTAGATGTGTATGCCTTATGTAAATATTGTAAATTTATTATAAAATAAATATTGAACAGTAAAAAGCATTAATATAGGTATGTACCTACTAGATATATAATACCTATAAATATTAAATAATTATGCTTATAGTTAAGTAAGTACATAAATGTGATTTGCCAGTTTAAAAAAAATTGTCACGGAGAGGGGTAGGATATGACACCCCAATCCCCATCCCTCCCCCCATAATTATTCCACTGTTGACTTTTACCTCTTAATGGTTTTAACATTTTTTTTTTTTCTTAATGTTATTGTAATATATTAATATTTTGTAGATACCTAAGTAAATTTACAATTATTAATAAGTTCTAGAATATAGAATACATTTGTGGGCCAGATAATAAATAATGGAAGACCATAAACGTAATTGACAGTTGGCTAAATACTTCCTTGGTCTAAGTTATTGTTTCTCCACAAAATTAATTAAGAAAGCAGAATTTATTATTTAAAAGCATTATAATCGCTTGGCTTCTGCATAAATTAATCTAACTTGGAGTAATTATTGAATGTAATTAAACATTTATCAATATAGGTACATTATACATATCAAAAGTTATAATGCATTATATAATATTTGTAGCAACTGTTTTTTATATGTTAGTACAAATCAAACATTAATACATAATAATTAATAATTATTTGTAACAAAACATTAATAACAACAATTTATTATCTACCTATATAATTATTTATTATATTATTATACAATAAATTATAATGAACAAAGTGTGAATTGGTAAAATGGTTTAATTTCATATTCTCATTTAACTTAAAACTATTTAATAATAACAAGCTTTTCATTGAATTTATTTAACAACACTTAGGTATTAATTAAATTAGTAATGATAAATCAATTTATCACTACACAAAATCTTGTGAATTATAGTAGATAAAAATAAATAATAAATTCTAAACAAGAAAAATACAACAAAAAAATGTCAAGTATTCAGTATGTCATTTCAAATTCTATCTTTTACCCATACAAAAAGTTGCTATATCTATCATAAAGTTTTATTTCTACAATATTACAATTTAGTAGAAATACATAATATTCATACAAATCATATTCAAAATATTGTTTTTAACTAATGTAATTTTATAGTACTAACACATAAAAATAATATTTTTTTAAAAATCAAACTTTAAAGGCAAATTGATCTCCAATTTTGTCATTCCTAGATTTTAACACCTACATTTAACAATTTTATTTCTTAATGGATATATTTTTAATGATCTCAATTAAATCAAAGTGACAATATAAATATATAGGTACATTAGGTAAATATAAATAAATGTTTAAAGGTAAGATTTTTAAACAAATACAATTATTGATTATTGCTATAGACAAATTATTTACCTAATCCATTTTGCTTGAAAACTTTAGTTCGGTTACACTAATTTTACCCATGTGTCTAATTACTTTATATCGAGCTAAATCTTTGCGTGTGACAATCCCAGCAACCTACAATTTGAATAAAAATATATACTATCTAACTTTTGATTATATAATTACAATAATTAATATGCATAAAGAAGAAATAATATTACTTCATTTGAATCATTCACAACAACTATATGCCGAAGTCCCATAGCTCGGAATAATTTAAAAATGCGTGGCAATGACATTGTCTGTGTATAAAAAAGTATAAAAATTATATTCAAGTGTTGTCTGTTTTACTATTTATTTTTTAAGTAAAAAAGCTTAATATAACTTAAGACAATATCGAAATAACAGTATTGTTTAATTAAAAACTATGAATTTCTTGGTAGGAATTAGAAATTCAAATGTATATTATTTTTATAAATCTAAATTAAATCTATCTTACTTCGTTCATGTTAAAAAGGAACCTTAGCAGAGACCAATTTTGTTGGGCTATGGTCAGGTTTCACTCATTTGTCACTCTCACCAAGTCAACACCTAATCAGGTTAATTAAGCCTGTACAAAAATCGGCCGCCAAGGTTCTTTCTTAACGTGAATGGAGTATAAATATCTATTCAAATTCTAATAGCTTCATTAGAATTTGAATAGATATATTATTCATCAGATTATGAACAAAAGGTTTATGTATAATGTATGCATATGTGTACTTATCTATAAAGTGTGCATAATAATATTACCTTATAAACTAGTATAAAAAAACAAATATTATGAACATTTTTTATACTTACATGTTGGACAATATATGGAGATGGATTCATGAATCGCGATAAATCAATTGTTAGTTTAAGGTCATTCTGCAGTAGGTCAATATCCTGTAATAATAATAATAGTTAATATACTTAAATTAAACCTAATAAAATAATAAGCAAACCAAAACAGATATAGGTAATAATGGAATTTAGAAATATGTATAGTGTAATGATAACTTTGTATTATTTATTATTAAATATTTCATAAATAGATATATAGCCATTTAGATATTGTATAATTATTATACATAGCAGTAATATAGTAGGTACTTGAAAATTTTTGCACCAGATGATGAAAAAGAAATTTTTCAAAATTTTATAAAAAAAAGAATAATATAAATAAATTTCAAAAAAAAGAAAAAGAATTCAGACAAGATGGTTAATTTGTACTACCTTCTACAAATTGCTTAAAATAATACCAAAATAGTTAAAACTAATAAAACTCAATATTTATATAGGCATCAAGTTTGAAGAGTATGATATTCCTGATCATATAAAAAATATTTCCTAGTACAATCGTATCCTATCTAGATTCTTTTGAAATGCATAGTATCTATATAATAATAATATATAAATTGAAAGAAAATAACTTAATAACTACCTTGCTTAGAATACAAATTAATAAGTACTCAAATATAAATATATAATTATTGGGAGCTAATAGTATTTTTAATTTATAAATATAATATTATTTAAAGTAATTCAATACTTACTTCAATACTTGCATATCTAGGATAGTCTTCTCTAAAAGTTTCCATTGTAACAGAGTCCCAATAATTAGTCAGAGGTCCATCAAATATTTTGTTTTCCAAAAGTACAATTAGTTGTGATCGTAATATTAAACCACGCAGATAACATTTAGTTCTATCTTCATTCTAAGTAAATACAATAATGTAAACAGAATTAAAATATTTAATAAATAACAAAAATTAATAAAATAACCAATTGTTAACTTACCAATTCATAATTATGTACGTATTCAACTATTGGAAAACCATTATGTGAACATGTTTTTAATGTTCTTACAATGTTTCCAACTGTCTCTTTAGTTTTAAATGTAATAACTGGATGCGACATTAAATTGTTGGCATAAATGTTAGAAGATAATGGTGGTGGGTCCCAAACTAATAATGGCATACCACTCAACTCAATTTGTGTGTCATATATGCTCTGAATAAAATAAATTTACAATTTAAAGTTATTAAATTAAAAAAAAAATGTATCTAGGTTAGAATAATAGATATAATTTAAGTTTTATTGAATTATTATGTGTGTAAAGTAAGAACCTCCCTCTTTTCATTTTGTCCCAACTACACAAAGTTGAAAGTGCATTAAATATTAGTTTATATATTTAAAGTAAAATTATAAAAACATTTATCTAAATTTTAAGTCAAAAGGTTAATTTTTTAAGATTATTTTAATTGTCTGTATTTTTTATGTTTAAAATTAGTATAAATATATATTTTTTTTTAATTTCAAATAAAAATTCTTATATTAAATATTAAAAACAAATTTATATTTTTTGAATTTAAAATGTTTCTTACGTTAATTGGATCAACATTTACTAAATAAAAATATTGAAATTTAAAAAAAAATGTAAAAAATAAACTAAATTATATAAATAAATGTTTTTACCATTATAATTATTCTAAAAATCAGATTTACAAATTGGTTTAAATATTACCAAAAACAGTTTTATCAAATTAAAAAAATTATACTTTCAGTATAAAAAATAAAATTATGTATATCATACATGTAGCGCAACCATCTGTTAACTATATAAAAAAAATTTTAAATATTGATTAAAACAAAAGATATTTAATTTGTCATGTCTTTCTTTTACACACTGTATAGCCTATATACACACTGTATAAATTAATAATATATTAATGTGCAATATGTATAGTACTGTAGTGTACTATTATAGTGGACACATCATATTATATATTACATTAATATATTATTTACATTATTACATAATATGTATACAATTTATAAAAATGATATTACATTAAATTATTAATTCCTTATTTCATAATTTAGTTTATAAATCAATTTAACTATTAAAGACTTAACCTTAAAATGTCACTGTGAACAGCATATGAGAGATATATATGTACTACAAATATTTAGAAATAATAATATACATTAAAGTCAATAGTTCAACACAGCTAACAACAGTAAATACATATATTAATTTTAAAATTAATATTATTAAAAATAGTTTTATTAATTCACTTACTTCAGAAAAAAATTCTCCGACCCATTTAGCTGTCATTAAACAAATCATAAGTGGTAAGCCAAATGTTATACTACCGGTAGCTTCTACTAGTATAATCGTCAAACTAATTGTCATTCTTGTAATTCCACCCAATTGTGATGCAGCACCAATCAACGAATATATACCTATATTCTGAAATTAAAATAATAGCTTTGCATAGAATATAAATATACAGAACTATAATAAGTATAAGTTATAACTAATGGTTAATGGTGTAATTGAAATGTTACAAGTGCAGCTTTTGCAACACTAAAAATAATTAAGTTTGTAAATTTAAACTATGCTGTTTACCATGTCATTAGGTACTTAATCTATTAATTTATTTGGACTAAAATAACAACATCTGCTTGATATTTATATTCAGTTCAGAATTACTTTCAGCTTTAAGTTCAATAATATTTTATTGAAAAAAAAATAATCCATTAATTAACTCTTTATACACATTTTTGTATTAAAGAATTGAGGTCATTAAATGAAAGAAAGGAGAGATTGAACATCAATTGTCACATAAAAAAATGTGCAATATCAAAAATGTAAACCAAATTATGCCACTGATTATAACATATTAATATCATACTGTATTTGGAGAAAAATGAAATATTGCTAATCCAACAAGACGTCCCCATGCTGCTCCAGTACATAGTCCAGGTATTAAAATACCACCACTAAAATGCACTCCGTATGTCCACAATGTTATGAAATAAGCAAATATACAAAAATAAACTACTGTAGTTGTATTAAAAACATCTAAAACATAACATAAATACCATAATCAATGGCGAGAATTGTATTTAGTGCTGTATACAATATACAAATATATTTTATAAATTATAATACCAGGAGAATCATGAAACAATGATCGCACTGTTCCTTCTAAAAGTTGAAACCATAAAGCAGCCATAGCGTTAAATTCACCATCGTTGCATCCAAACTAATATAATATAAAAAACAATAGAAAATATAACATTTATCCATTACATTTAATTAATCTAATATTCTAATGATATACTGATTATAATTAAAATTTTTAATTTTTGTAGAATAAATATACTTTTTTCATATTCTATTACCATGCTTATTTATACCTGAATGGGGTGATCTGTTGGATCAAGTCCTAATTTTTTGCAGTCGCTAGTAAACAGAATGAGTAAAAAACTAATGGTTACTGTAGTTGAACACACAATTAAAACTTCTAAAACTTTTTTCCAGTCTTTATTAACATATCTGTAAAAAACAAAACTAATCATTTTTATTTTTTCATTTTTTTTATTGCATTTTTAAACAAAAGAGGAATAAACTAAACTGAATAATTTAGTGTAATGTTATGTTTTATAAACTATATACTACTATATACTGTAATCATCGTTGTCTGTAACAATTGTACCTGCAATCAGATTTAATATTAATCATATATTCACTATTATCATTGAAAAGATTTACCTTTTTCTGAATATAAATAATCTGAGATTTAAATGGCAAAACAATGCTCCTGTTAAGCCACCGACTATACCCATTAGTACAAAAACTGGAATGTCGAGTATATGATATGAAAAATCATCAAATTTTCCGAAATTCAACAAACCTTTATATGTAAGATCACCTACAATATAAAATGTTATTTATTTTAAAAATAATACAAATTTTCTAAACATTATAGTGGGAGAACAATATTGATGACTTGACCTGGATGCCCATGGTAAGCACTTAAAACAGAGTGTAATGTAAACATTGAAACCATAGATCCAAAAAATATTCGCCATGTAAGTGCTTGATTCCAGAAACTAGCACCCTCTTCTAAACTAAATAGCAGGCCACCTATACTCAAATGTATATTGTATATGTATGGTTTAGACAAAAAATAGACATTTTACAACACAAAAATATTTTGCAAAATTACATACCTACTGGAGCACCAAAAGCAGCAGCTATTCCTGCTGCAGCACCTCCAGATACAAAATCTCTTTTTTCATGATCTTCTCTGAAAAAATTCAACGCACCAAAATCTTTATTGAATGTCGTACTTTTTCCTTGAGAAATTCCTGCGGCTACTATAGAACCTGCATGAATCATAGGACCTTCCTAAAAAAATAAATAAATTATACTTAATATGCAAGAACATAATATTATCTATAAATATATTTATATTAGATAACTAAATACATTTATTTATAAGAAAATAATAATACAAATATTTGTTACATTTATAACGTCTATAATACATTCATTTTATTTGATCAAATATAATATCAAAACTACTTATATACTTTATATGAAATGACTATTAAACTTACTTTACCACCCCACATACCACCAAGTGCTACAGAAATAACACCAATCACTTTGACAACCAATGTCTTCAGTCTAATCAATCTTGGTACAGTAATTCCATTTAAAAAACATTTCACAGCCGGGATACCAGAACCTTTTGCCATAGGCTAATACAGTGATAAATCATTGCAAAATGTATTAAACATAACATAATTATTAATACAGTGCAATGTTTTATACAATATATAGAGTATAATATACTTACTTCAACATAAACTATAAGACATGAACCTATTAAAGAAGGAACTAAGTTCAGTACAAGAGCTACCAAATATGGTTTAACCATACAATCCGCTTGTGTACAACCATCAAAGTCTAAGTTATTTATATTAAAGAAATATTGACCGTTATTTTTATTGTGAAGTTTTGACCCACCTAATTCATAATTTTATTGATAATTATTAATTAACCACTAAAAGTGGTCATCTAGTTCAGATTTACAAAATTTAATAGGTTATATAAGGTGTCTGCAGTTCTAACAAGTTACAATTCTCTAAGATTGCAAGAAATGAAAATTGCAATGTTTTAAGTTTTTTATCTGTAAGTGAATAAAACCAGTAAGTATAAGAATAAAATGTTTGAACTATGTATAAAAAAATATATTTCTGGCAGATAAAAGACTTAAAAACATAATATTTATAAGTAGTATAAATAGAAAAAAAGCCAACTCGAATAAATAAAGTTATGTAAATCACAAAGGAAAATACTTAATACTTTAATAAATATAAATTATGATAATTTCTAACTTTCACTATCCAAAACCATTTAAAGTATCAAAAACAAACAATATATCTATTAAATTAACCTTAATGGATAGGGAAATAAGACAAAGAGCGAATAAGCTATAAGCAAGTGGGTAGAGGAATTTTTTTGTAGTCCCTCAATTATGGATTTTGCAATATTTGATTTTTTAAAATTGTGGCCTTAATCGCCGATTATGTATGACAATTTCCCGATACTAAAAGTAAACTTAACACTCTCCGGGGCATTAATCAATTAATTAAAAAAGGTAAATACAAATGTTTTAAACACAATAGAATTCTAAAATCATTGTCCATTGATTTTTTTTTTGATTTAATAATCATTTTGTCATTTGTGATTTAATTTAATTAATAAACCACATTCGACATTTTTAAAACACTTAATCATAGCAAGAATATTGTTCTTTTTGAGATAATATTTTTTATAGTTATTAATACTAAGTTTAACTTATGTAAAAGGATACGTTTTTTGATCATATTGAACTTAAAAGTTGTCCCAATTTCAATGGAAATAAAAATAATAATTCCAATAAATGCAATTATTACCCCAATCCAAAAAAATGTCATCCATCTAGAAAAATCTTTTTGTACGACATATCTATAACCTTTTTTCTGTTCTTCTTCGCGGTATAATTCATTTTCGATTACTTCATAATCTAAGCTCTATAAAAACAAAAATTAAAAAAATATCACAATTAAGTAGGTCGTACTACGTCTATATAGCAAGTACCTATGTCATTTTATTAAATTGTTGTCTTTAATACTCAATAGAAAATCTATATTATAATATAATGGTATATTATGTAAGTGGTGTTTATAAGATTGTGTCTTTTGGTAAGGGACATTGACGCATTTACTGGGGTGCCTGCAGGGAGTATAATATAATAAAAGATAGGTACCTAAGTAATAACTAGAATTAAGAATGTAATGACCTAAAAATTCAAAATAATTTTTATGAGTTAATGTACTCTATTAGTTAAATTAATAGAATGCCTACTAGTTAATTTTTTTAGATTCTGAGCAGTGAGCGGAGCTATGAATATAGATAGGTACCTATTTATTGTACAATGACGTGTATTGGTTTTACAATTATTTTTTTTATTTGTAAACATTTTTTATTAGAAACAATGCTTCGATTTTTTTCATTAGCATCTTCTCTAGAGGAAATCATCTAGTTGGTACTTTTAAGATATCATTTTTGAAAATTCCCAATCATTTTCAAAAGCATCGGGAAAAACAAAAACGAAATGAAGGAAAAATAAGAATTTTTATGCAAAACCAATTTTTGACAAAATTGATTTTGTTTTTTTAATATAAATCAAAAAAAAAAAATATCCTTATAGATGCATGCAATTTTTAACAAATGTTTATAAACCATTTCTAAACACAATAAAATGTTCAATATATTTTGACTCTTTTTGAGCTATTTATAGGCATAATAAATTTTCAAGTTTTTTTATTATTGTAGATAAAAATTTTTTCAATTGATCAAAACACTTGAAAATTTAATACAAGGTTTTTCATAAATTGTAAATGAACATTTAAAAAAATATTCAGCTATAATAGTTTATAATAGTTTTTATAAGTGTCTAAACTTAAAATTTCAATAAATCACACGACAAATTGCAGTTTTTTTTTTGATTAGGAAATTCATAAAAACTTTTCTATTTAAATCTAAAATTTTAAAATCCAACAAAACATTTTATATAAATTTATCTACTTTTCTAAAAAAAAATTTATCAAAAAATCAAACTAATTTTTTATAAGCGTTAAAAATTAGACATTCATCTGTAAACTACTGATCTCTCAGGGAACGATTTTCTTATATTGTTGTAATTCAAAAAGGAATAACCGTAGACATTTGAAATTTTCACCAAATGTTGAGATTATCATTTTCTATACATCAAAAAATTTAAAAAATATTTTGATAATTTTCAACTAATTATAAGTCTAAAAAATTTTCAGTTTTTTTTAAATTTTTTTTTTTATATAAATATAGATTAAAAACTGTTGTTGGGTCAATAGCTTGAAAATGTAACACAAGATTATAAGTTATTATAACATAAGTTATTACAACATAAGTTGTTATAATAGCAGATCAAAAATATTAAAAATACATAGGTACAATTTTTTTATAAGCATTTAAACTTCAAATTTTGACCAAAATTCATCATTGGACATTTGCAAATTTATAAAATGTTCAGTTTTTATAGCTAAGGATTAAAAATTTAAAACAAAGTTTTTCGTAGATAATTAATAGTAAGTGTAATCAAAAAATATAAAACATATATTTATAAGGTTGATTTTTATAGACGTTTTAAGTTCAAATTTTGACGAAATTAGATATTTAAATGAAGAATAACAATGTTAGTTATTTCGTTATAATTTAAAAATATTTTTCATGAGCGCTTGAAACTTTAAAATTGCCCATATTATTATATATTTTATACAATCAATAGCATTTTCAAACGCAATGTTTTCTGTAAAAATTAATTCAATCTACTATATTATTAGCAGTAAAATTAATTCCTTTTGTAGAAATAATATCATACGATAATGTACTTATTTAAAAAATTAAGTTAAAGTAAAATCAGTTTTAGACAAAATCGATTATTTCATTTTTTTAATGTATCTAACTCGAAAACAAATGACTGTAGACACTTGGAATTTTTTATCAAATTTTATAATAGCTTTTTCTGTATACGACAAAATCTTTGACGCATTTTAAAATAATCACATTTAATTTTACATTTTTTTCTATTTAGTTTTTTATCCAATAAATGTTGATAAAAATGTTTTCATTTGGTCAAAATCACGAAAATGTGCAATTTTGTAGTTGGAAATTCATAAAAAATTTTTTTTTTATATCTAAGATTTAAAAATGTAATACATGTTTTCTACCTGTAATAAATTTTAAACTTTAAATATTTATGTAAAAAAACTGTGTTAATATATACTTTTTAGATTTTTAGTTACAGTATGAAATACTTGTAAGAAATCTTAATTTTAAATTTGTAATCCTTAAAAATTGAACATTTTATAAATTATAACTACAAAATAATTTTCAAATTATGTGACTTTGATATATTTAGTCAAAAATTGAATTTTAAATGCTTATAAAAAATATATATATCTATGTATCTTTAATATCTCAACTGATATTATAATAACTTATAAAAATATTATTTGTGGGCATTTAAAACTTATAAAGTATATCATTATATTTTATACAGACAATGACATTTTCAAATCAAATGTTTTCGAAAAAATCATTCAACCTTCTGTATTATTGATTGTAAAATTAATTACTTTTATAGCAATTTAATTATATCATAAAATATACTTAGTAATATAGTCTAACAGACAGTCTTTACTCAGGATCATGTTTCGTATACAATAATTTATCATTAAATTAAAATTTAACACAAACAGTGACTTACTCAATGGATGAAATACATTAGACACTAAAGTACAGCAGTTTTAATTTTTTTGCAAATAGTTACCTACTTTAAAACTTTTTTTTGTAAATCTTTGTTAAAAGTTGTCCATAAGTCATAATAAATTAGATATTATAGTAAAATAACAGCATTTAAATATTCACACTACATCATGAACTAATGCTTACCTACTAACTTTCCAATTAATTAACATACTGTACCTATATCAAGTTTCATCAGTTATATAAAATAATAAATATAATAAAGAATAAGATGTCATTATTATTTTAATAATTTATATTTTATAGAATTATGTGTTTATTATATTGGTACAAATATTAAAATAAAATAAATTGTTACCTCATATTTTGTTGATATATGATTCAAAGATCCAATAGGAACAATTTCTTCACTTTCATTTGATGCATCATACACTTTAAAATCCATTGAATGGTACATTATGTATTATATATGTAACCATTTAGTTACACAAAGACGTATTAACACTCGTCGATTAGTATAGGTATAGAGTTAATGAATGCTAAACTAATATGGACTAAATTAGGTAGGTACATGAACATTTGATTGCACACAAGAAATATTTACACTATATAATATAATAATAAATATATATAAACTAGTAAAAAAAGATTGCGTAGGGTGTTAAAATAGTTTTTGGTAGGAAGAATAAATAATAATACTAATTTAGTTTTTTATTATCCACCACTTGAACAACACTTAATACTGTAAGGCACTATGTACAAATATAAACCTAAAATTAAAGTCATTTAATATAACTCCTTATTTTAAGAAATAAAACATTTTCGTAGAATTAACATACTAATTAGATAGTTTAAGTAAATTTAATTATTTTAAAGACAAAAAAAAATCAAATTTAGATGCTTTGTAAGAAATAAAACTATTAATTATACTTTGGTAACAATAAAAAAACCTTAGAATTTTTTAAGTTTTTATTATTTCAATTGTATTCATTAATATTACATTAAAATAAGTAGTATATTGTATTTTTTTTTTTGATCCTAAATTTATTGGAATTAGTTAAGTAAAGTGAATTGTTGATCTACTATTTTAATAAAGAGTAATAAACAATAAATGTTAAACAATGAGTTTATTATGAAGTTGCATTGTTAATATTGGGTACTTTTCAATTTAACATAAATAAGAAATAATGTACTTTGTAAAGTCATAAATAACTTTTTTATCTAAACATTATACTTTTATACATTTTAACTTGTTAATTACTACAAATCAATTTAAATAGAGGACCTCCAGTCTTTAATTTGAGACATATGCCATAATGTCACAGTTTTTACATGGTTATCTACAACAAACCTTTCCTCCGATAAACAAAAACTTTTATTACTAAACTATTTTAGTTCAATAGATATTTTAAGAAGGTGGTACAATTATCAAGATTTTTAAACAGATATTATTATTTTCTTTTATAGAATTAAAGATAATGTATACATTTTTTTTTTAAATTAACTACATAGCATTATATTTATATAATAATTCATAACCAAAATATAACTCAACTGTGCTTCCATAAAATGTTTTCATATTTATCATAAATATTATCATTATCATATATTTAATAGTACCCAATAAACAAATTAATAAATTCTTACAAGGTTAAAATGGAGTGTCAACTTATTTTTTTTATTATCAATGTTAATGAAACATTATAAAATTGAATAATATTGATACTTTTTAATCGATTAAAATTATAACTTTATCGTGATATTTAATTGAATATATATATATACTATATAAATACATACAATGTTTAATTTATATAAAAATAATTAATAGAAATAAAAATTATAATAGTATAATAAAATGATATTATGTATCCAAAAGAAACAATAAATAGATTTTTCTCTTGCATATTTAAGATTTTGGTTATTCTCAAACAATATATTATGAAAACTTAATTTTTTTTTTTATTGGATAAAAATATGAGAACATTTATTCTATAACTGTAGTATTATGAAAATTTAATTTTTTTTTATTGGACAAAAATAATGCGAGAACATTTATTCTATAACTGTTTGACCTAAAAAGTGTTGAACTATAAATCAAAATTAGTTATTTGTTCTTTTATTCAGCTTGTCTGAGACGGGCTAAACGTTGCGTAAGCTCATCTTGTTCTGTTGTAGTAGATGATAGAGAACTAATACTTTGAGGATTAGTTGGAAGTTCTAATTTTAGTTCCAATCTAAAAAAGAATCAATGTGATGTAAAATATTTATACATACATAAATATATAAATAATTATGTTTGAGATAAATAACAATAAATTGTTTACCCAGCTTCATCAGCAACTTGCTGCAACAAATTTTCAACATCCCCTTGAGGCACAGCTGTAGTAGTACTTTGAGACATGGTATTATCCATGTAAGAACTTTGTACATCTAAATCTTCAAATTGGTTCTCAAATTTATCCATCAACGAAGAAATTTTTTCAAGGTTCATAGACTTCATTGCTGCATCCATTGCTTTAACAACACCTCCCATACTTTGAGTTACCTAAATATTTAAACATTGATTAAAAATCAATAAATTAAAAATGTGAAGTATAGTATTTTATTTTATTTTTATAAGAATATATTTACCTATTGGTAAGATAAGCTAATAATTTAAATAAACATTTTTTTTTGTTTTACAAATATAATTCAATATATTACAATTATAGTTCTAGAATTAAATTTAAAGAATTAAACTTTATGATACTTATGAAGGTATCATGACGTAGAATTTTATTAGTCATTAGTCATTACAAACTGAGGTACAAACAATTTTATCTTTATTGGCCAAATAAATTGTATTAAATATGGTATAGGCCATTGCATATAATATTATAAAACACTTCAAAGTATTTTATAAATTAAGTCGTCAATAAATAAAACAAAATACCTAATATACAATAATTAATAACATTGTACATTGACCTTTTTTGGTTATAAACACTATTTAAAAAAAATAATAAATCTGTTAATAGAGTAAGTAAAATATTTCAAAAAATAAATTATTTGTTTTTAGATATAATAAGTGATTCCAGTTAAACCTATTAGCCTTTTACTATACAATTTATATACATTAAAAAAGGTTTTAATTTTAAAATAATACAAACATAACAACAATACAAAATAATAGCTTTAACTATATAAAGGACAGTTGGATAATATTTTAATAAAAACATTAATGATTAGAAATAGGATTTGGTTTGGTAAATAGAAATAACTACTATAATGAAGATTATTTTATTTCTTCTAAGACTTAAGAAATGAAAGTTATATTTTATAGTTTGACATAAATGATTCATAACTAAAATACACATAATGTAGGTAATTAAATAAAAAAAAATATGTCATAGGAAAGTTTCACTCCTATTGCCCAGTGCATAAGTACATATCAATGCACAGTTATAGCCTTACGTTGACCTTGGGTGGTTCAATGTTTGGGTTAGTCAAGTTTTTCAGATTAAAAGTTGAGGAGGGCTAACTTTGTCTTGTCAAAAATGTATTGTTATGATACGATTCAGTCGTAATCAAACCGCATTATAAAATTGAAAAAAATAAAAATAGGAATCTCATATTTTAGATAAATTAATAATATAAAATATGCTTTGATTAAAGGTAGTTATAATTGTCTAATTTTTTTTAAATCTGTTATAGGTACATTATCAAAAAATAGGTAAATACTAAATAGTGACCAAAATATAATACAATTTTATAAAAACAAATCCTATATCATTTAGGTATAATAAATCTAAACGATTACTGGTTTTAGTCCACAAATAGATTAACAACATTTGACAAATCATTTTAACGATATTCAATTAAGCTGTTCAATAGTACCCAACAATGTTGTCAAAATCTTTAATTATTTTTAATTGCATTGAAAATTCCATCATAAAATGTTGTTATACAGAAAAACTTGTACCGTTAAGATATTCAGGGAGGGGCAATATCTTTATTTGCCCCCTCTCTCCGTGGCTATAGCTCTGATACTATCACTTAATCAGACATTATGATGGGGGAGGGACTTCTAAAGAGTACTAAATGCCAACAAAAGAAAAATTAATAAAAAATTATTAACATATAAGATCTATAGCATATGAAATATTATATAATTAATATTTTATAAAATATCTATTCTATTATAATTGTATTTCTTATTATATATTGAGAGTTTGATACAACATATTATATAATATTTAATCGTAACAAATCACAAGAAGGATATAAAAAACCTTGGAGTCTACTTAAGAGATATTTCATGTGTTATAAATACATATATTTTAAGCATACCTTTCTAGTGGTAAGAGCTCCTTGAACTCTTGAAGCAACTGCATCTACTCTAGCGCTCATACGTAAATAATTAAGTGATTGACTTTTTTGTCTTATAGCATTTTCGGCATGTATGCGAGCAACCTAAAAAAAATAGTATACATTATTTAAACTAAAAATATATTAATTTAAATAAATATAGACTTAATTTTCAATTGTTTGTTAATACATTTTGAAATTTATAAAATATTTTTATTATTTTTAAGTTGATAGAACAATGATTTTTCCAACTTAGTAAGGACTTATTAATAAAAAATTAAATAATTATTTTAAAATTGGTTTAATATTTTGAATAAGAAAATGTGACTAGAAAATACAGCTGATAAGATAAAAATAGCAAAGCGTGAATTGAAACTCAATTGCATCATCAGAGATCAAAAATGTAGAAAAAATGAATAAACATGTCTATGTGGAATATAATGAAGAATGATAGTAGTAGATTTTTCTAGTTTACTAAATACCATTGGTAATTTTAATAGAAGTGTTATCTGTTGACTATGACAAAATTTCAAATGTCTGTTCCCTATTTGAATTAAAAATTAAAAAATGATTCTTCTAAATTTTTAAATTTAAATATTATTACCTAGAACCCTATAGGTAGAGGATTATATTTGAATTGAGCAGCAGGTTATTATGCTTTATTTTTTAACTTTAAAAGTATTTAGTATTAATATATTGTATTTATATCAATGAGTTTTTACCCATATCAAATTTCAAGAATGTCTAATATAATATCATTTATATTATACACTTTATTTAACTTTGAGTTTTAAATTATAACCTAATAATTGGGTATTTGATTTTTATTTCAGCGAGTTAAGCACATATTATCATCATACAGGCTTAAAAAATATATAATAAAGATGTATTAAATATAAATCATTTACCTCCATATTACCCTTTTGTATAGCTTTCTTTGTTTTTAATTTTTCAGCCTTTTCTTCTTTTTCGCATTTCTTGGAGTTTCTTTCTAATTCTTTGACTGCAAACTTCAAGTTAAATAAATGATCTATACAACTTAATAAGGAAAATTATATAATATAAAATCAACTTCAACTGAACAAAATCTACGATAGGAGTAATCCTAATATTATACCAACATACCTAATGATTAATGGGGTATGAACTAAAACTATTATTGATAATAAAAATTGTGTTTCAAGCTGTTACTTAGAATACTATGAAATGTGTATAATATAAATTGCTTAAATATTGTCTTAAAAGGATACTTTCCATAGCTGCCATTTCAAACACTAAAAGGAAAAAATTATTAATCACAACTCAGCTATAACCAAAATAAAAAGAAAATATCAGATACTTATAGAATAAGAGAAAACTATAAAAGATTAAAATATAATATTATGAAAGGATTATCCTGTGGACAATAGGAAAAAAAACATTAATATAAAAACATTAATCATTATAGTGTACAGTATCACAGTGAAAATAACACAAAAATGAATTCATCCTGATAACGTTCGATGACATCATCCAAAATTATCAGTAGTATTATATGTAGTTGCAACTTTTGCGTCACAGAATTTATTCTGTGAGTTTTATAGGTAAATTATATGAATTATTATTCATTTCGTCCACGGACTGAGCTCTATCCCAGTCCGTGATTTTATCGTATTTATAAAAAATTAAAAAACAATAAATTTTATTTAAAGACTTACGGAGAAATGGTTTTTATCTTTTATCTAAGTTTCCGAATTTTGAATAATAAACATTGTAGTACCACAGGTTCTGTGCTAATATTTAATACTCATTAAATGCCGAGTAACTGGACATAATTTTTTGAATGTAAACCGTTGTTGGTCTTTGTTTTTTATACTTTTGACTGATGAGTACGCACATCTCACAAATCACAAAGTTGAAAATAAGTAGTCAACGTATAAGAATAAGATAAGGAAACGTTATCAATTTATCATAATTATTCATTCTTCAGTCATCATCGAATCATGAAATCATAATTTTATAATATTCACAGAGGCAAATTGAATAATACAAATCCTCGACTCTGTGAAAAAAATTTCCTATGTTCAATTTTATCTCGCACAGCATTTTTTAATGAAAGTAATTGAATAAATATTTTTAAAATATATGATTTTGTAAGAAAAAAATAAAATTGAGTTTGTAATTTTTCATATAAATACTTACTGTAATAAATACAATTATTATAGGAGGTATTTTATAATTTTGAAATAATTGGTATGCCAAATTTGTAACTTTGCACAAACTCGCTACAAAGAAGGTTCAATCTCAAAGTCAAACTTACATGAAGTGATAATAAATATTTTTTCGTTTCTTTCCTATTAAAAATTATTTTTTTTTCCATTTTTATTTGCATAAATTTAATTTACCAATCCAGTAAACTTTTAAGCTTTGTTTTTATGTACTGTTATAGTCACATCAGTAAAAAAATTAACAATTTTGAAAATTTGTTTTAATTTTAATTATGCCTCACACATGAATTCATATTTAATTAAAGAAATCAAAAAAAAAAAACACGTCATTCTGTCATTTTCCTATTAAAAATTATTTTTTTGCGAATATTTAATTTACCATACTAGTAAACTTCTAAGTCTAGTTTTGGAACTCGCTCGAAAAATCTTCCTACCCCAAAATCAAAAATACATAAATAACATTGACTAGGCTGAGACAGCAACAAGATACATTACTCGTTAGTCACATCGGTATAAAAAAAAAATGATCTTTTTTGAACACTTTATTTGTGAATTTGTATTATGTCTTCTACATGAATGCCAAATTTTGAAGTTCTCATAGGAGTTGTGGAGCAGGGTTCCTTCACCCTTAAATTCAAATTAACATTAAGGGTGCCAAAAACACGACTTTCACGTCTTTTATGCAAAATTGTATGTGTGTATTAATGCATTCAGTGTGTCTATCACAAGCTGAGCTTGATGAGCTTTAATATTATTATACATATTTTTGTCTTACTTTTTTTATTATTTTTCAATAAAAAGTTTAACAATTATTATTACTTATAATTATATTACATTGTTATTATAGGTTTATGAAGGTATATATTATGTATTTTGACTTATATAGTTATAAATAAAAATTGTTAATTGCATATTAAAATTTCATTATTTACTAAAAACTAGTTTATACCATTTTGAATTTCTTTAAAACCTCGGCACAATGATGCAAGATTCATTTTGTAAAACATTAAACATGAAAATTGTATTTTTTAACATTTGAAAATTATTTTGATTAAAGAATTGAGAGCAAAAACGAAAGTCCTAACACGAGACATCATGTAAATAAAACATTAAATTATATGCAGTATGCGTTATGCATATCATGCAAATATGCAATACTGAATAATACATAGCACATGCCATACATAATTCATATATATATATATAAGTACCTACCTAAAACAAAGTAAGTTATAAGTGTAGTAACAATAGCAATATTAATTGAAAATCAAAATATGAAAAATCTAAAATATATTATACAAATATAAAATGAGCAATTCATAGAAAATAAAATTATATTCAAATAAAATTAGCTTACATAATATTATATTTCAAAAAATCATTTAGTATGAATAAGCTATGTTATACGCTACATATTCAGGCCTAAAAAATTAAGGTTGGATAAGTTCGCACACGAAAAAAAAAATACACCAATGTGTATTTTCCTAAATAAATACATTACTTTCTATCTAGATTTATCTTTATTAGATAATACGAAACAGATACCAAATAGTATAGAAAATCCATTTTATTTAATTCAATACTCGTTGATTTTTAATAGAGTTAATATTTATGATTTATCTATATAAACATTGAATTTATTGAATAATTTATAAAAACGAACGTAGGTAATTAATTACATTTTTAGTGAAAAGTGAAAAATTCTTTTTGTCTATCATAATTATAAATTTTATAAGAAACACTCAAACACACCGTTACAACAAATATACGTAGGTAAGTGGATGTGATTATTTAAATAATAAGTACCGTGCCTAATGTTACAATGATAATTAAATATTAAATAAAAATAAAAATACGTGTCTTGTACACGTAATATACGAGTACATAACCGTACTGAAGAAACTATTTCGAATTGACGATAAATAAGTAATATTCTTGTAAAAGAAAAGCAGTACCTACCCTATAGCAGACAGCGTTATTGAAAAACTGCATCAAAAATTATCAGACATCATGAACTTACACAACATGAAAACGAAGGTAATATTTTAATATCTGATATACAGCTAATCGCAATAAATGTACATAATGCTAAAGCTAGAAATAAAATAGTTGTTATCCTATAAGTACAATACCAAAGTCAAGGAAAGTTAAGTTCATAATACGTTGAGTTCAATTTAATGATGTAAAAATGAATAAAACTCGCATAGCGAGACTGGTCACATAAATTTTTATAAATTATCCTTATAATGTAATTATTTTCAATCATTAATATTATAGTGACACACTGACCAAAAATATCAATCAGAATTTTTTATTTGACTTGCAACTAGTCGCAAGTACACAAAAAGGTTTGCCATTTCTGCCCTATAAGTTATGCTATAACATAACCTTATAGCCAGGGCCGTATTAAGGGACAATGTATGGGGGAGCAATTATAAATATGCCGCCCCTAATTTAGTATACGCCTTTTTTTACTATCAAATAACCAAAAAAAATTTTCAAATTTACATTTAATTTTACAAATTAATAAATTATTACATAATATAGTACATGTCTACATATCATTATTAATTTCAAACAAATGTCTCGTGGTA
>JACXSJ010000182.1:7571-39162 GCA_014851325.1 Pentalonia nigronervosa
TTTTTTTTTAATGGGCAATAAAGTGCACGAGAATAATTATAACTAATAATATAGTATTCATAATAATTTTTTTTTTTGTTATTAAGTTAATTTTAAACAATAGGTAATATTTCTTCAAAGTTGTTGCCACAAATGTTAGACAACTTTTTAGTACATATAATAATCTAAATTATCAAACATGAAATCCTTCAAACTAATTATGTTACAGTGACTTACATTAGTTTGAACTACTGAGAATTAATAATCACGCCATAAATCTTGAATAAGGCGATAATATTGGTTGAAGATCAACTTCTAAAAATATCAGAAAAAATGTTTGACTTTAATATGGAATCTCTTATACAGATTGATGAACACGACGAACAATTTTTTCAGGATAAAGATTATCTTGCAGAAATAACATACGATGCCAACCAACTTCCAATTTTAGTTTAGGAAAATAAACAATAATTAACCGATGACCAGCGATTTGCATACAACACTACAATAGACAACATGATGCAGAATAAAATAGTTGAATACCTTCCGGGCAAAGCCGGGTAATTCAGCTAGTAATATATATATATATATATATATATATATATATACTATATATATAATCTATATTTTAAAGAAAGTATGAACAGTGTATTTTTCTAAAATAAAATTAGTTAGATTCTATTGTGGCTAAATGTTCAAATTACATTTACTATTATGATATAATATTATTTTATTAATTGATTATTGATATATATATATATATATATATATATATGTATTACTAAATGTCTATATTATCTAAAAATGGAAATATTATTTCTTACTGCATAATATAGAACTATTATTGTGACATCTTGAGTTATAGAACACCCAGGAAAAATATTTGAAAAAAAAAATGATTAGAAAAATAATTTTATTTAATATTTAATGTAATTATTTTTAAGATGCCTTTCAGTACCTAGATGTACTATTTATATACTTACGTTCCACTTTTTTTGATTGATTTTCGTAATAATAAGCAAAAATGACACGAAACATATACAATATATATTATACATTGATGCGTGTTTATATGATTGATTTACACAATATGCTTATATTATCAATGTACTTTGAGTATAGAAAAAGTATTCTTTACAAGACTACTCTAGTTATGGAAAGCTGTCATTGTGGAAATAATATTATTTATTGTTTAAACATATTGCTGGATGAGTTGTCGACGATAGACTGTAATTAACTATTTAAGTGACATAATATGAGCAATCTCGGAGTCGAGCGCTGAGCTGAATCTTATATATTTGTCTTTTCTTATTTTATTTTTTTATTCAAATATATATTTATTTATTTATTTATTTTAATATCGAATAACCAGATGTTAATCAGCATCTATATGTATGCATCAAGTTTGTTAGTTAAAAATCGTACATCTACGTACTTACCTATATTGTACAGTGTAATTTAAGAACTAAAATGACACAATAGAACCATATTGTACTCTAAAATTATTTATTTATTAATTATTATCCATATTATATAAAATTAAATAAACCAAAACCTAAAATGTTAATACATTTATAATATTATATACTTATAGTAAAATTGTTTGTTAATGTTTTTCAATTAACGAATTTCTAAAAGTTATATGTTTATCGCGTGTGTTATGAAGGTACATCTGTTGGAACGGCTGTGACTTATATGGGATGTGGTTACTTAATGGATTGGTTGGGTTGGGAGAGTGTATTTTATATTTCGGGATTAATTGGTTTACTATGGCATTTATGTTGGACTTTTCTTATATATGATTCACCAAGAATACATCCGACTATAACTGAGAAAGAACTAAAATACATAGAAAACAGTCTAGGCAACTCTATAGTCAAAAATATATCTGTAAGTGTAGAATATTATTATCACATTTCATATTCGTATTAAGTAAGTATAGTATTTATATTTCTCTCATATTTTAAATGCCTTTATAGTCTTCAACACCTTGGAAATCAATTTTGACGTCTTTGCCTTTAATAGTGAACATCGTATCACAAATTGGTTACAATTGGGGAATGTACACAATATCTCTCCAAGCACCAACGTATTTCAAATTTGTATTGGGTTTCAACTTGAAACAGGTGAGTTTGTTATTTATTCGTGACTTAAAATTGTAAAATATATAATACATTTTTTTACTATTAGACAGGTATCTGGTCTGGTGTACCACATTTGATTCTATGGCCATTTGCATTTAGTTTTGGTTGTTTATGTGATCATTTAATTCAAGTAAATATAATGTCCATAACGAACGTTCGAAAACTAGCTTGCGTTTTTAGCAACATAGTCCATGGCATGTTTATATTGACGTTTGCATATTCTGGGAGTAACGACGTCTTTGTAATATTTAATTTGGTGTGTGCCGTGGCCGTAAGTGGTACAATTTCTTCGGGAGCACTTCCAGGAATCGTGGATCTAGCTCCAAATTTTGCGGGAGTGTTACAAGGCATAAATGGAACAATTGTGATATTTTGCATTAGTATTTCACCATACATTGTAGGATTGATCACATATCAACAGGTATTACATTTTTATTACTCATTCGTAATTCTTTTAAAACATTTATAATTTTCACACATTATAGGCAGATAATTTGGGTAGGCTAATAAAAACATGAATGAATTAATATTGAAAATTTAAAACTAAATTAACACAAATATAGCAGATAATATTATTTTTAAATCTTAACATTAGAGATTTACTGTTGATACTCCGTTTTAGAAGACATAGGAATCTTGGAAAATATCCTTATTCTCATATTGTTATTTCTTAGATATACGTGTCTATAGGCTAAAACACTTTTTTTGATTTAATAATTTGTCTAACCTAGAATTAAAGAGAATGTTGTCGAGTTGCATAAACAATAATTAAACATTTAATGAATAAAAGTGAGCTAAAGGTTACTTTAACATGATTTAGTGGCCCAATTATTTTTTTTATGCAACTCGGTATGGGGGGTATTAATAGTTGTACAAAATATTTAATATTCTAATGATCTATACATACAAAAGATTGAATTGTACAAACTATAGACAATTTCAATTTCGTTATTTTCCATATGCAAAAATTTCGATTATGATTGTAATATTTAATTTATAAAGTCGCGTTTGGTTAATTCACTTATTTAAATGTATATTATAAAATAAAATATTATATTAATATTTGATCATTATTAGTTATTTTTTTTTTTTTTTAGCAAACCATAGAACAGTGGCAAAAAGTATTTATTGTATCGGCGGCATTTTGTTCATTAACTGGATTTGCATATTTGATTTTTGGAAGTTCTAAATTACAAAAATGGAATAATGAGGAACAGAAAGACGTAAAGGAGATTCAACCTATAGTGTAAGAACCCTAAAAACTAAAAAATACGTCTTAAAAAAATATACATTGTATACACTATAGAGATCCCATTTTAATTCTAATCATTAAAATTAATACTATTTCTAAAATTATTAATGTTGATTAATATATATTTAAACGTTTCTATAATATTTTTTAAAGCACAAAAAATTATTTATATTGCAATAAATAATATAATATTTGTATTATCATTGTATAGGTAGGTATTTCTTACATTTCTCATTTTATATTATATAGTACCTATCTATAAGTTTGAGGAACAATTATTAAATTGCAGTACCTATACTTACATTTAATATGTTTCTATCCAGCCATGTTATCTTAAAGTGTTAAATAATACTAATTTATTCTAAGAATTGTATGTTGAATTATAATTGTGCACAGCTATACAATTTGTATATAAATATTAATGCATGAAACATTTTATAAAGGCAACTAGTATTGTTTTTATTATTAAATATTATTTTTATATAAAATTTCAATTAGTTAAACTACACATTTACTTTTCTACTGCATTGTGTTATTAGTGTTCCCATGCGGCGTGCACAACGAATTACAAGCATCTACCTGTATTTTGTTATAGTTATTTGTATTTCTAAATCATATTCTTTAAATGTTTATGACAATATACGAAATAAAAACAGTACCACTTTTTAAATATGCGATATGCCAAACGTCAATAATATGAGTAATGAGTATGATTAGATTTATCAAACATTACGGCCCACGAGAATGTGTTCGAGGCAATATTAGGGTTGAAATTTTTCCTTGGATATCGGAATATGAATAGTATGATATGGTCCTATGCCCAATATATAAAAAATATATGGCATCAATTTTTTTAAAATATTAATCATCCCCACGTTAACGGCCACTCAAGTCCGTTGCACCACGTAGTGGCGTGGTTTATGATATGTATCACATGCATAAATGCACAATGAAGATGGTTCCGAGCTCATTTATAACATCTAATAATTAATATAATCATTTATAAATAATACATTAATGATATATAAAGTGTACATTTCATTTGGTAAATTTAAGTGGTAGCTATACACATATGTTTATATCTAAGTATTGAGATTTGAAGAGAAGGTGGCCAATTTAAAACCTTCTGGCGGACTAATAAAAAGATCATATAGTTTTACCCCAGGAGAGGGGACTCCTCGCCATTTTTAATTTATTACTAAAAATGTGCACATTTTAGTGATTTTAAATTTTAATTGAATAAATTGTTTTTCAATTGTCCCGTTTAAAATCTCCGAGCACGTCTATCGCCTCTGAAATCAATTTTCCCCCTTTTCATAAATGTATGCATAGGTATATACTCGTATATATATATATATATATATATATATATATTATATTAGTGTATCAAAATATATAATACATATAACATATTTAATTAACAAATCTTGATCAACTTGATTATTTATTAAAAATTAACAAAAGCCAATATTAGTCACATTATCTTAAATATATATAAATGAGGTAAGATTAAATCAATTTTGTTTAAAAAAAATATAATTATTTGTTAATATAATATGGTAAAATATAATAATACGTTCAATAAGTAATACAAATAATAAATTTTACAATTCGTTATGAATTTATGTACTCATGGCCTGAGTCGTGGGATTAAACCTAATTGTATGATAGCTGTAGGTATGTGACAAAAACCTTATAAGGTTTAGCCCTCTCCGCTCCACGGTAATCCACTGATCCAACTCAGATAACTACTACTGGTAAAATGTATAACAACAATATATAGATATAAAACAAAAAGATATATTATGGATCAACCATTGAGTAGGGAGGGGACTTTAGAAAATTCATAAATAACTATATAATATATGGATTAACTTGTATTAAATTAAAGAAACTAAAGATTATTAAAGATTGAAGTACTTATCTACTAATATTTTACCAATTCAAACCTAGGATTAGCAAATTCTAAGAGGCTTTTCATTCTTTTATGTTAAAATTGATTTTTGATTTACCCTAAATGACAATTTATAACTATATTCTTATTTATGAGTAAAAATAAACATTATGTCATTGACAGATACTAATGTCAACCATGAAACTTAGGGCTCGTTGAACCCCTTTCACTACGCCACTAGATTAAATCAAATCTGGTTTTAAGTAAATGAGGGCGGGGTAGTCAAAACCTCCGAAAAATTTTAAATCCAACTGGAAAAGTTTAAAAAAGCTATAATTTTTAAAATATTTATGAGGCGTATAATATAATAAATTATACCAACCTTATATAGGTTATATAAGCGTGCGCAGAATTTTATACCTGGTGAAACAGCATACATCTTTAACCAGCTCGACTAAACAATAAGCAGCCAACTTATTTCCCTCATAATGGCATAAGTAAAATTAGCTAGTAAAAAGTGCTCACGGTAAAAATGATATATTCGTAAATCATTCGATATTTAAATTATATGATAGAGTAAAATATCGTTTAGTATTAACATATACAAGGGCTATGGAAATCTAATGAGTAATATACATGGTTATGTATCTACTAGCTATACTTATGTCTGTATGTGTTCGTCGAACACATGCAGATACATCCTTCATAGTATAAAACCAACTCAGACTTATCTTAGACTTCTCGTATTGGTAAATAATTTCATAATTGAAATTCACATTGAACATTCATATTTTTATTTCATTTTAAATTCAATGTTTTTAAAAATTATCTATACAATGCACTTAAATCTTTTAAACAAATATTCAACAATCTACTAAATCCAAAATAAATTTCGGTGATAGCACCATTCGCTGCTTCCGTGCGCACGCCTATGGTATGAATTTATTATGGATGGATATATAGTGATTGGTTGGTTTACATGTATAACTTCATTGAACTTAGTTGAAAAATATTGTAATAGGTAACTTTCGACATTGACGAACGTCCGTGGTGCATATTTTTACCTATAATACCTTTGTGATTTAACAAACTTCAAAGCGACAAATTATTACATTGTGCACAACTAGGGAGACCGTATATATTATGACCTAAAAAATCTTAAAATAAGCGCCTCAATATGCCCTAAAAATATGAAAAATAGCAAAATTCAATTTTTTTTTCTGTTAACAATAATTTAAAATACGTATTATAAATTAAAAAAAAACATTGACTTGTGTCGGGTACAACATATTAGAAATCATAACTGTATTCTGTTCGATAGGTCAATACAACAGGTTACCTAAAAATATATTATAATATGATACAAAAATGTGGGTAATTTTCTTATGGATTCACATAAATGGCAAATTTTTTTTACTATTTTTCATTCATTATAAACGAGATTTATGAAAATACAAAATAAATCTTTATAATATTATGTATTTTAGCAAAAAATAGCACTAAGAATCTAAAATACTTTAAATATGCAAAAAATAGCACTATAAAATTTCATATTTGAAATTCCTGGTGCACAAAACAAATTTGTATCAACATTTTCCAATTTTCTTTCCATAAAAACCTTGCTCAAATTATTTCCAATATTAAAAAAATAAAATAAAAAAAAGTAGTCAAATCAGTCTTAGTTATGGTGTCACCAATAAAATATTTATTTAGTTTTATAAATATCAACTTGCTTAATATTTTACATTTTTGAAAGATTATTTATTCACTACTGCATTTATGGCTTGTACCTTTTGATTTTTGAATTGAGTTCTTATTTGTACGGTTTATATGGATATATCTAGATATCGACGCCTCAGAGCTTAGGTAATAATTATTTATAAAGATACCTATAGAGTCCACAATAAATCTCAGAAAATCCTCCTAGTTACTCAACGCTTCAAATGGTGTCACGATCTCTTCTAAATGACTAAAACTTATATCATAACATTAATGTTACTAAATACTTATCTATTTATTTAAGTTTCATCAATTATTGTCATTTCTATTCATAAGTTTCATATGCCTATGTAGGTATGTATTTATAGCTTTGACACATAGGTGTATTGCTCTCATCTCAACAGATTGTAAATATCTCATAGAAATAAATAGGAAAAATATTGGTACTTATGATGCATACCCATTGATTAATGAGATTTAGATTAAAATAAGCACTTAGTTGAAGATGCATCATATTATTAATATGCTCCATATTATGTATAGTGTGTGTATTCTAAACCCTGGTTCGGTAGAATAAAAAGAAATTATTACATCCACTGCTGCGGCTAAAAATATTGTTTGTAAGTCGATGACGCAATACAAAAAATGTATGTGTGTCGAGTACTTGTGGTTAATCTATGATTGTAGATCAAATATTTGTAGATGGAACCTATCTACAACGGGTTCGTGGTTTATCAGAGAGAGAGAGAAAGAGGAACGAAAAATTCAAAAATCCCATCACTTGCTCTGTAAATACGTAGTCGATCAGATTACCATTAATACGTATTATTTATTATATTATATTATTTAATATTTTAATGTACATACCTATTTATTTGATATAATTGTTTTTTCATGATAATATAATGTATATAATATGTTTAATGTTATTGTTATAATATAATATTATGATATAGGTATTAATGTATTATTGCAATATAATAATATAATATTGTTATTAAAAAATACAGTTTTGTTTTTTTATACCAGGTGATCAATTTAACGTAAGACACTCAATATTACAAAAAGTATAAACGTTTCAAAAATTCTAAATATCATTTTATTGATAAATCAGAATTATTATCACTAACAATTTTTGTAACTCATTACGAAGAATAATTAAATTTATTACGTGTACGTCTTTCGCCTTATCTTAACGAATTTCGCAAAAAATGAAAAAGACAACTCGTAAAGTCGTAAAAGTAATTTGAATTGCACAATAATTATACGATAATATTTGAATCGTACAATAAGTATACAATATTATTTGTAATGAAAATTATGATTTAAAATTAATAAAACTGGAATGGGATATATTTTATTTCGAGGTTAGTACATCTGAATATTTGTTTGGCCCTGATTTTCAGCGTTTACTCCATGAGATTAAATCTAGCCTGTTATCACAGGAATGAACCGAAATGCCCTGTTTTGTTATCATTTTTATGCTATCTTATAGTAAGGCCGCACGGGAATAGTAATTTAACAATATTAACCTTTTTTTTTCTTTTGCAAAAACTGCAAAGAGATTCTCTTTGAAAAGAGATTAAAAAACTGATATAATTATTAATTGTTATTGTTGCTCGGTATTCTGTAGTATATATAATTTCTTTTCTACACTTTTGCGTCTTGTGTAAATGTATAGCTGTGATATATGATTGATTACATATAAAAATAGACCACAGACGAGACATCTTGTTGATTTTTCTAGTCGATAATCGATACGCTCTCAAATTGAATAAACGTAAGTATAGCACAATAATTTAAACAAATTGGTGTTGGATTATGGTCAAAACTTAGTTCATCTTTTAAATTTTTTAAAATATTTGATACAAAGATTAAGTAGGTAGGGGTGTATTTACGTATAAGCACGGTAGGCACTTATCTTAGAGAGACAAATTTTGGCGTAATATTCTATTTAATAGACCTATAGTTTAATTATATTTCATGCGATAGTTCAGCGGATGCAGTTTTTTTAAAAATTGTTTTTATAATTATTTATTATCAATGATTATATCGGTTGACCGCATTTAATAATTTTAATAATTATAAATGTCGTCGAGTGTACTGATGTTTATTGTAATCGACTGTATGCACGAGGTGTTGTTCAGATTTTTTTTGATGGTTCGACCAGCAACGATGACGTTTAGGTATGCGAGTAATTTGTAGGCCAAAAGTGGTGCGATTATTGAAGAAAATGTAGTATTTATTAAATTGTACCTACTCGGTTATTGATTATAATAAATTTTAGTTTCATTTTTAGTATGGTAAAATAAAGTAATTCATTATTAAGAAAAAGTGTATGGGAACTAGACATTTTTTAGGTACAAAAATTAAAGTATAGAATGATTTATTATTAGTTGTATACACAGTTTTGTTTTCAAAAAAGAATTTTTTTAGGAAAATTATTCATGCAAGTTCTCTGTTGCTCTGGTTTTTTTTAGTAAATTTAATAATCGGCAGCTTGTGTAGCTTGCCTACAAACATCAATATAGTAAATGCACCCCTGTCTTATTAATCCAATCAAAGTTAAATGCATTTTATAAATTAAAAAGAACTTTTTGTTTGTTTAGTATACTTTTAATTAATGTCTTGGAATAAACAGGTATGATTTCAAATTGATTTCGAATTGCACGATATTAAAAGTATTTTAGGATATTCACGTAACACCACATATTATATTATTTGATATTTATAAATCTAATATAGTATTATACCAATCAGGGGGGTATTGGCTCACTGGCATACCAGAAAAGTTCCCGGTGAGCTGATCATTGTATAACTCTGGGCCAATGTATTTGGATTAAAAATTATTTGATAATAATAAACTATGTATCTGTGCGGTTTGTTGTCGTATTACAAATTACGATTTTGGCTGCTCTAAGAAGTATACATGAGTTAATTTATATTTTATTTTAAACTGTGAACATGTTTATAAAATTAGTATTTATATTTTTTTATTTAATTATTAAATACACGCATGACATTTTGGCAGCACTAAGTAAAATAAGATCATTTTTAATTCTGAGTGACGCGATGATTGTATTGTGTATTTTTTTCGTCTGCTATCACCTTTTGGAGCATTAAACATTTTTCAATTTTCTACTTCAATATATTTTTTTGGTAGAAAAGTGAATCTTAGTACTTTTAGTAGTCAAAAATAAAAAAAATTACTGTAATTTTCAAAAACATCAAAAAAATCAAAAACAAAATTTAAAAAAAAATTAAAGATTTTACGCATAACCAGTTTTAAAAAAAAAATCAATTTTATTTTTTAGTATAACTCAAAAATTAATAACTGTAGACACTTGAAATTTTCACCAAATGTTTATATTACCATTTTCCATAAATAATAAAATGTTCAAAATATTTTGATTCTTTTGAAGCTATTTATAGGCATGAACAATTTTGAATTATTTTAGTTTTTTTTTTTTAATTATCGTCAATTAATAATTTTTTGTTAAAAAATTTGAAAATTTAGTATTAGGTACCTTATAATTTGCTATTTATGGAATTAAACAAAAAAGTTGAACGTAAATCCACAATTATTTTTTATGAGCGTCTGAAGCTATAATTTTTACAAAATTCATCAAAACTCTGAAATTTGTAAATAATTTTGTAAGAAGTTCATAAAAAATTTTGTTTTTATAAGTAAAATTAGAAAATTTAATATGTTATTCCTCACAGTTTTTTCTACCTATAATAAAACAATTGTATTACTAAAAATTTAATATTTTAATCAAGGTTTCTCATAAGTAGTTTATTCTTTAACCAAAGTTTCTAAAAAAATATATAAACACAGTTTTGTATAGATATTTTAATTTCAAATTTGGAAAAAATTAGATATATCAACAAAGATTAACAATTTTAGTTATTTTGTTGTAATTTAAAAATGTTATTTGTGGGTACTTGAAAATTTTTAAAGTATACTACCATATTTTATACATACAATAAAATTTTTTAATATAATATTTTCGGCTAAAATTAATTCAACCTACTGTATTACTAATAGTAAAATAAATAACTATAATAGCAATAACATTATAAAATATAAGTACTTGGTAATATAAGCTAATAAACCTTTTTCGTTCAGAATTGTTTTTGGTATACAATGATATAATATCATTAAAATATTGAATTAAAATTTAACTCATCCATTATTGTGACTTATGACATCTAACTTATAGCAAAGATGTACCCACTTACCTTCCTTTTTTTCATTTGTGATTTTAAACCTACTTTTTTCAGATACTTCAAGTATTGTTATAAAGTGATTTATACTATATAAAATTTCTGTTAGTGTTTATATGAAATAAAATAGTTACATGCTTATATGTTATATGTATATTATATTAAATTATAAATATTATAAAAGAATAATTCCTTAAACAAAAAAGAAAATTTTGTGGAAAATGATTATTATAATTTATAATACCGTCAAGTCTTCACAACTTGAATTCTAAGAGGAATACAATTAATTCGACTTATGTATTTTTTGAGTTATTGTTTCTTCAACTGTATATTGGGTGATAGGCCTGATACACAGTAATTTTTATAGGCTGAATATTTTTAGCTAATCCACTGCTGATTACCAATTATTATTTTTAATTTTTTTTTTTTTTTTTTTGGCAGGTAGCATTTGAGCTTTGCATGTTACCATCGTCCTTCATAGTTTTTCATAAATGGATGCTTACATAAATCGCAAAATTGGATTTGGTGATTCAGTAGTAGTTCCTCATTATCCATTAACAGATGAACAAATTTCTTCACCCTTACAGGTGTTTGGCCAAGCTAAAAAACAAATCAATAACATATTTGTTGATATTCAAGACTATGTGGCTGACGCATCTGAACGTATGATTGGTAATTATTATTAAATTTATTAACAATTTATTATAGTATCCTTATACCTACTACCTATGTAATTATTATATTATATTTATACAACATTTTTTTTTATACTTTTTATGTTTAATTTATTATTGATAGTTATTCTTATGTAATATGAGGTATATAATATCTTAATGCTTAAGACAAATATGTCTTTGAGATTTCTATTTGTAACCTATTTTTTTCATAGACTTTTTAATGTGTGAATTCAGTGGCTTATTTTAATTTGCTTGGTAGATGATACGATTTATTCTATTTAAAAAGAATGAGTTAGGAATGTCAATTATAATGATGGTCCATTGCGCTGCAACTTAAGATTTAATAGGTAATGAGTAATAACTAATGACTAAACCGAGGATTTAAATAAATGGACCAATAAACCTTGCAATTGTTAATCTTTTATGTTAAAACACAATCATTGAATGGAAATCACTTTTTGATCTTTAATATAATAACATTAATAATCAAACAAACAGATTATAAATGCATAGAGAGGCAAAATATATAAGTGATTGGGGTTTGAGTCCCTTTCAATAATGTTTGAAAGATTTTTTCTTATTAGTTATTTATAGGGCAGATGACTTATAGCCTTAAAAAAACTAGATATGCAAGCACATGTGCATTTAGAAACTTTAAAATATACACTTAAATTTTTTTTAAAGGTTTAATTAATAGATAACATTTAAAATAAGAAAATATAATTACCTAATTTAAATGTATTTTGTACTATTATTGCTAAATAAATAAAAGCATTTTTTTATCCAAACAAAACTAACTTATTACATTGATTGGTTGATTAACTTAATAAAGCTAAAAGTATTTACTTAATATTTATATGATATATATTTACAACTGTGTATATTTAATATCAAACAGAAACACACCTGTCTCAGGTTATAATTCCATACCATCGATTTATTATAAGACTCGCTAATATCAAATATATCAAATAATATTTAATGTTAACAAAATGATTCATTCCAATTGTTTTTATAAAAAGAGATTTTATTTGCGTATCATAGTTTGAGAAATACTATGTTAGAGGAATACAGTTTAAAATTTTTTACTGAAAACTTTCATTATATGTATTCATATAATTCTATATTTTATTTTTTATTAATACTATAATTATAATTTTTTTATTTTAGATGTGAATAAGATATGTCCTGATGTTATTGTTGCAAATGAACTAAAGTCTATATTAGATTATAGATCTAAAGTCAAAGGAATTTGTGAAGTTTTAACACGTGATCATATGAAAGTAGCTTTCTTTGGCAGGTTTGTATTTTTGGTTTGATAATTTGATTGTATGAAGTTTTAAACTTACAAATATAGTGAAACCTCTAAATACCTAACACTTTTGGATGCTAAAATTTTGTCCGCTATTCAAAAGATTCAGTTTGTAAAAAGTTTTTAGTTTTGTTTCCAAAAAAACCCCTGTTTAGAGATGTTCGTTGGAGAAGGTTTCACTCTATTGTATATATTTTAAGTACTACTCCCCATTAACAATAGAGCAAAAAACATAAATTAAAAAGAAATTATTTTTGTGTTATTCATAATTTTTTTATTGCATTAAAATTTCAAAATTATTGAATTATAGAGTTTGTAAATATTATTTTTTATTTTATTAATACAAAATAAATCTCACTGTTTATATTTATATAGAGTCCAAAATATTTATGGCAGTATATTATATTAAATATTAATTTTATTAATTAGATGTTTAAATTATTAATATAATATTTAGAACAAGTAATGGAAAGAGTACAGTCGTAAATGCAATGTTGGGAGAAAAAGTTCTTCCAAGTGGTATTGGTCATACAACAAATTGTTTTCTTCAAGTTGAAGGGTCACAAACTGGTGATGCTTATTTAGTAACTGAAGGTAGTAATGAAAAACAGAATGTAGAAGTAAGTAATTTCCACTATTGTGTGTTTTAATTTTTAAATTTTTAAATTATCAAATTCATTTTTCAGTCCGTTACTCATTTGGCCCATGCTTTAAATTATGAAAAACAATTAAATGAAAAAGAATTGGTACATGTATATTGGCCAAAAGATAAATGTAGCTTACTGAGAGATGATGTAGCTTTAGTTGACTCACCAGGAGTAGATGTTACTCCACATTTGGATGATTGGATTGATGCACATTGCATTGATGCTGATGTTTTTGTTTTGGTTGCTAATGCTGAATCAACATTAATGGTTACTGTAAGTCAATTATGTATATTGCAAATAATCAATATTTGATGTTTAAATTATAAAATTAATATTTAAGTGTAGGTATGTCAAAGCCTAAACAATAAAACTTAAATTATGTATTTAATATATTATTGTATTATTTATAATGCACAGCTTTAAATTGTTCTCTTGCATTTGTACCTCAGTTAAAAAAAAACAATAAGATAAAGAGACATTATTTATTTTTCATGTATTTTACACACATGAAGTTGTATAAATACTAAACAAATAACAAATATTTAGTTGGTATAAAATAAAAAATAATAATAAATATTTTGCCGTAAAAACCAAATTACATTATATTTTTAAAATGTATGTTGTCATTATATTGTTTTTAAAATCTGATAACTGAATACTATAATATAATGTTATGTTAGACATCATCGTAACTAGCAAAAAAAGGGTTGCAAACAAATTTAAATGGTAACATTATGGTAGTCAGACTATATTCTATTTTTTAAAGTAATAAAATAATTATTGATTTTTTGAATGGACAGTCTTTTAATATTACAATTATATATACAATAAAGAATTCTGATTCATTAATAATCCTCTGTTTTCATCAGCACATTTGAGTTGGATTTCCTTAACACTGGGTGTTAATCATTGTTAGTATACTTGTTGGGTCCCAGATTTTTGTAGGTATAATACTTGTTTGGGTTCCGGATTATTTTATGAAAGTAATACAAATATACAATATAAACAAAAATATGGTAAAAATTAAATATTAAAAGTACATAATATATAATATACGTATAAATATCTCCAGAAAAAATAAGTTGTAAAATTGTATTTTATATTATATTATATATAAAATATAAATATTATTTTCATTGTATTGTATGTTTGTATTACCTACTTTTATCATATTTTATAAAATTCTAATATTTTTTTTTTATTTTTATTTGCAAAAAAACATTTTCAACCATACCTGTATACAACAAAAAGTACTATAAAATATGTAGAAGTAAATTTTTTAAAGCATTTGTTATTCTACCATTATTGGGACCTTGGTGCTTAGCGTCGTTAATTGCTCCTGATGATAGTCATGGATGACACAAATAAATGTTGTAACATTTAATTAAAATGTCTGTGTTCATAGCAGTTTGATGATTGCATTACTATTATACCAGGAACCTATACTCGTGTACTTATGTTTGTTATATGCAATATTGTTTTCAAGTTTTTTTGATTAACTATCTTATTTTCTTTTTGATGCTTGCTAACTTAAATCTACCTTATAATCATATATTGCCCTGGTACTTACAATGTGTATTATTCGAGAAAAAATTAATGAGAAAAATTAATTTGTTTAAAATGTATCCTACTATCTAAGGTTTTTTTCTTACTGCCTATAGTCTTTCATGATAATAATTAAAAACCAAATATAAAATTGTTGATAATCAAAATTTAATCAATTACAGTACTTAAATAAATATATATTTCTGATAAAAATTATTTTTTAGATGCAATAATTTGAATGGCATTTCTGTACAATTTTTCAATATTATACAAATATACACTAAGATGCAAGCAAAGATTTGATATATATTATTTGTATTCTATTGTTTTTTATATCAAAATATTAAATTTTATGTACATCAAAAAATTTTAATACTTTTTAAATTAATAATTTTTTGGTTTAAAAGTTATTTTTCCAAAATTCATATTAATCACAGATTAGTTTTCATTTTCATTTTTATATTAACTTTTAGTTGAAAACTTTTAGTAGAATTGTAATTAAAGTTATGCATTATTATGGTTTTAAATTATTATTTTACTTAAAGTGGTGTGTTAAGTATAATATATTACTGTTAAATATCTGTAACTTTTTATTTTATAGCTTATATATTTTTTTAAACCTTTTACTTTTTATTACTTATTGTTTATGATTTGAATTTTGAACACAACTTTTTATAATTTTGTATACAATTATTTTTTTGTTAGTCAAGACAAAAATGTCTTGATTAATAGCTATGATAGCCAAAGTTATATTTGGATATAATTATTTAAAAAAAAAATTGTGTAGTATGCTTAAAATAAGTTTAAAATTTTAATTAATTAGTTCTAATATATAAATACATTTGCATGCTTCTAAAAGCATGATGTAAATCTATGATTTTAGTATAACACCTATGTAACATATAAATTTAAAACAATGTATTTTATGAATTTATTTTTAATTTATATTAAATCAGATTTGTAGTATATTTTATGAGTACCGTGAATTGCATTTTAAGTAAAACGTTAAAAATGATATTAGTTATAATAAGGTATAACTGTTTTGAAACATACTTATACCAAAGTCTGATTATTTCCTAATATACAATATGCATAGTAAATATGTAATAATTTTTTTTTTTTTATTTATAAATAAGCCTTGGCGTCTATGGCCATTGGCATACAAAGAATTTTAAAGGTTTTTTTTTTTTGTAATAAATTGTTTTATTTATTACTCTGCATATGGTTTAGCTTGTAAAATTATAATTTCGGAACTAATTGTTTTAACAATAATTATTAACAACAAATCTGTTCTAATAATACAAATTATACTATTTTCAGGAGAAGAATTTTTTCCATAAAGTATCGACAAAATTATCTAAGCCTAATATATTTATATTGAACAACCGCTGGGATGCATCAGCTAATGAACCAGAGTTCTTAGACCAGGTAGTTTTATGATCATATTTAAGTATATATTATTATTAAAAACCTCTCCTTTTTTATGTTATTATCTTTCCATCCAGTTTAATAGTCAAGAACAGGTAAGAAAAAACCTTGTTTCTGCCAATTTTTTTTAAACAAATTATAAACAATTTTTAATAATAATTTTTTTTTGCTTTAACCTAATAAAAAAAAAATTATTAAAAATAAAAAGTGTTGTATTTATTATATATTGTATATATAAATAATATATATCTGCATATTTTAATTTTAAGTTAAAAGTTTGCTAATAATTGATTTATTTTGCTTATTTCAAAAATAATTTATCCAACAATTTAACTTATACATTTTTTTTATTAGGTCCGTAAACAACACATGGAGCGTGCTACAGACTTTTTGGTGAAGGAGTTAAAAGTTTGCACACCAGAAGAAGCAATGTCTCGTATTTTTTTTATTTCTGCCAAAGAAGTGTTACAGGCTCGTGTTAAAGAACGCAATGGACAAACTCCAAATAGTGGATCATTAGCTGAAGGTTTTAGTGCCAGATATATGGAGTTTGAAGAATTTGAACGTAGATTTGAGGAGTGTATCTCAAAATCTGCAATCAAGACAAAGTTTTCAAATCATTCACAGCAAGGAAAACATTTAATCATGTGAGATTTTTATTAATTTTTAATGCTTATATTGCTCATGATATTTATAAAATGTATGAAACACTATGATACAAATATAATTACAATTATTATTTTATATATTATAATATACTCCATCCTGCATTTACGTTAAAAAGGAACCCCAGTGGCAACTAGTTTAACTGAGCAGTGGTCAGGCAATACCAGTTTGTCATCCTTAATGAGTTAACTATCTGTACACCTGTCAAGTGCCCACGTAGTAAAGCCATACTCCTATGTACAGATTGGCCACCACGGCTCTTTCTAAACGTGAATGGAGTATAGTGTATTGTTAACAATATTATTTGAATTATTTTAAATCTTAAAATTCTTGTATTATTTCTAGAGAAATGTTTAAGATTATGGAAACTATTTACAATAGAAGTCAAGAACAAGCACATTTAAAAATGTGTCAGAAAAAAGAATTTCAAGAAAAATTGAATTTTACTGAACAACAACTTATAAGTATAACAAATCAAATGAAAATGAAAATCCATCAGATGGTTGATGATGTCGAGAAAAAAGTGAATTTATTTTATATTGTGTATATGCATTTTAAATAACCATTTGTTATTTGGTTATGTTTTTAGGTGTCTAAAGCGCTAAATGATGAAATTCGCAGATTATCAGTTTTAGTTGATGAATTTAATTTACCTTTTCATTCAGAAACTGTGGTTTTAAATGTTTATAAAAAAGAACTTCATAGCCATGTAGAATCAGGTCTCGGTAGTAATTTACGAGCTAGACTATCTACTGCATTGGCTATGAATATAGATCATAGTCAAAGAGAAATGATTGATAAGATGTCTACACTACTGCCAGAGGATAAACGGAACATCAATGTAACAAATCCTAAACGTGAACCATTTGAAGTTTTATATCGTTTACATTGTGATAATCTATGTGGTGATTTTCACGAACAACTGGAATTCAAATTCTCTTGGGGCTTATCCAAATTAATTACACGCATTACATCATTAGCTAATTGGTCACGTAATCAATCAAGAGTTCTAATAGTAAATATCTTTTGTAGCAATAAAATATTTTTTTGATTGAATTATTAAAATATCATTGTAACTGTAAAATAATTATTTCTAGTCTCCATCTCACAATCCATCAACCAGTGCTGTTGATGGTTCATTCAGTAGCTTTAACAATAGTTTAGTTGTGGAACAAAATTTACCTATGATATCTCGTGTTTTGGCTGCATCTGTGAGTACTCAAGGTACCGTGGGAGGACTTGTTTTAGCAGGATTTGTAAGTATTAATACATTTGTGATATTGATTGAAATTGTGAAATTCTTTTTTTTTTAGATGCTAAAAACAGTTGGATGGCGTTTAATTGTAGCCACTGGTGCTATTTATGGAGTCCTTTATCTTTATGAGCGTTTATCTTGGACAACAAAAGCAAAAGAACGAGAATTCAAAAGACAATATGTTCATCATGCTACTTCAAAGCTTCGTTTAATTGTTGATCTCACATCTGCAAATTGTAGCCATCAAGTACAACAAGAACTTTCTACTACATTTGCACGATTATGCCAATTAGTCGACGAATCTGCCACTGATCTAAATGATCAAATGAAAAAATTGGATCAAGAACTGAAAATGTTAACTAAGTCAACTGAAATTGCAAAGGTCTTAAAAAACAAAGCAGATTTGTTAAAAGTAGAATTGAAGCAGTTTGATGATACTTTTCTATGTGTAAACAACTAGATGGGAAGTAAAAATTAAAAATGATTGTATTATACCTATTTGTTGAGTATTTCTTTGTTATTTTTAGAGTAGGTGTATAATGTTTATTTTATCTTAATTACTTTATTTAATTCAATCATTTTTAAAAGTTTTGAATGTATAATTGTTACAGTTTTTTTTTTTTTTTTTAATTAGTAAGTAAACGATTAACGAATTTGACTATTGTTGAATGACATAATATCACCAAAATAATGATTGTTATATTTGAAAAATTTAAATAAAGAATACTTAGATAATTTATTCAATATTCTACAGATATTATTAAATTTCTAAAAAATTGGGTCAATATTATTAAATAGGTAATATACTCACCAGTTATTTTATGCAACTCATTAATTATTTTAATTTAATGGAGTTAAAATATCAACTTAAAATTATGAAAAAAATTAATAGTTATGAATTATAATTGTTATTATTAAAAATTGTAATTAATTTATTTGAGATATAGTTTGTTCATTGTTTAATATAATAGATCTTGTATTAAATTGATACTTCATACTAAAATAATTTGAAATTAAAATATATATTGGCATTATATTGCAAGTTGAGTGTAGTCACATGTGTTTTGCATCTCAATTATACAGTTACAAATAATTAAACTATTAGGTCTTTTTGATCAGTATTTATTGGTAAATTATCTTGAGACTTTATAAGATCATCATCAATTTTTTGAGTACAGTATTTTTTTTTTTTAATTTTAAAAACTATCATATATAATTATTTAGGCAAAAGACAATATTTAGATTATTTTTGTTAATATTTAAATTTTTTTTACTAATTATCACCAATTTAATTTAAAATTAAGTTATAATTACAAAATAAATATTTTTATTCTCTAAAAAAGTTAAACGAATTTAAAAGTTCCTAATTTTTAATATTTTAATATTAAAATTGTTAAATTTAAATTCAATGATAAATCATTGTATAGGCATGAAAAACAATTCTAAGCAAAGACTATGTGTTATGTTCTATTTCTAAGGATAATTTTTTAATATATTTATAATAATACTATGAATTATGAGGATTAAATAATTTTTTTTCTTTTAGTATTCAGGTAGGTTGGAATAGCATATACATAACTTTTGTATGGTGGTTGCTGAAAAAACTTAAATTTCTTTTCCTTTGAAAACATAAGACTGGGTGGGAAATGTTTGTACAGTACTATTATCAACTGAAAAAAAACTTTATAAGTACAAAAAATCTGGCAGCCTATGTTTTTAAGAATATTTTACCATATATTTATTTTGCTATTAATAACTTATTTTTCTACAAGTAACATAAAAGGAGGTTAAACTCATTTTTGACCACAAAATATGTCACTCATCATCAAACAATTTTTGTAATATTATTTACTAGCTGTTGTTAATATATAACATTTCAGTCATTACAGATATAGGTTCCATAAAAGATAGAATAGTATAAATAGATTGATTTTTAAAAAGCTTAAAATCAATCTAAATATTCTGTAAATTCCATTGTATAGATTAAATACTAATATGCATGCTAATTTAAAGTTTCAAGTCGCTGTATGAATAATATTTTTGAATTAATTACCACAAAATAATGAAAATTGTTAGTTTTTGTTTAAATATCCATTGTCATTTTTACTTTAAATGCTTTTAAAAAAAAAATTGTGCCCATTTATCTTTGATGTTTTAAAACATTTATAACATCTTATAAGGAACACTGAATTAAATTTTCAAGTTTGTTTGTGGATAAAACATTTTTATTGACATTGAAAGGAAAAAAAATATTAAGTGCTTAAAAATATTTCAAAAAGAACCAAAATATTTTGAAAATTATATCATGCAGAGAAAATTCTAATATGGGTTTTTCGGTGAACATTTTTAGTCTCTACTGTTATTAATTTATGAATAACAACAATAAAACAAATAACATTACTAAAAATTGCTGATGCGTGAGCATTTTACGTTTTCCTTATTTTTTTTTTTTTTTTGATTTTCCCGATTGTAAAAAGTTCTTATTATTTATATTTTTGTAGTTTTGTCATTATGTCCATATAGCAAATAGATTTAATTTGCTACCAGATTCTACCCTCTAATTTAAATAATAAATATTAAAGAATTTTTCTGTTCCAAAACGTGATAACAGACACAATACAAGTAAATTAAAAAAAAAACAACATAGGTATAATCGATCCGCTCAAAATCTAAAATTAGGTGTGAATTAAATATTTAAAATTTCATTTTTCGATCTGAAAAATCGTTTTTCAACGTAAATAATGATTTATCATTGAATTGAAACTCAACACTTTAGATCCTAATTACACCACTTAACATCCATTAGGTACCTACAGTGTCTCTACTCAATGACGGGATACATACACCCAACTCCTACTGTGCAACAGAAGTACGGTTGTCTACTTCCCCTCCTTTTTTTTTGTAGTTTGGGAATTTTTGGTTTTAAAATTAAATTCTCGAGTTCTTTCATTTTTTGAAATAAATGTCTAGACGTAGAAATACTACAGCTTCTCTCTCCGCAATAAACGGCGCTTGCGGCAAGGAACCCCGCACTTGCTCTCTCCAGGTCCGTCGCTGCTGGTACCTATATCTACTATAATAATAATATAATATATGTCAAATACGTGCGCTCTATTTATTTTGAAATATGATATAGTATTCGCACAATCACGTACTCAGCCCTAAACCACCCTCGAAGGCTAGCTGCCTTGCTGGCACCTATGCACCCGCCTGCGAAACTCGCGAGTCGTGACACGCGTCACGCACACTATATGATCACAAAATAGTATTATCATGCTGCAGAACAGAACCCTTAAATATGGGTAAGTACGCAATAATAATTGCAGGAATCAAAGACAGAAGACTCGAACAGCCACCGTTGGCACGTTATGCCGAGGAAAGCCGTTTCGGTTGCCACCGGCAACGTAACCGATCCGTTTTGGCCGGGGTGGGTGTATATATAAGACGTACATAATATTATTATATTGTACGGTCCCGCACGCGGAGTCACTCGAATCAATGGTCATGGCGCCAAGGCGATGTAATAATAATAATAATAATAATACGATAATAGAAATGTTGGAGGTCGCGAATTTTTATAAAACATTCATCAGCCATGAGCCGCCACCGTAAAACGTTCACACCACAACATAAAATATTCTACTTTTATAGTATGACCTATAATATAATATTCACAGTTAATCACCTAACGAATCCATATTATTGTTCTTGAATACTATATTGTTACGACGACGCGTAAATAATATTGTATAGCTTCAACTGACCCTCTCCCATAATAAGAAAAGGAATAGTAAATTTTTGAAATGCACGCCTTGAACAATTGTGCGTTTTAAGAATCTTTAATCACAATATTTAATTAAGAGATGTAAACACAATAGATGAAATATATTATACTGATATGATATACCTCTTGTATTAAATATTATCATAAAAAATGTGTTGAGTGTTCAATAAAAACGACAAACATTGATTCAAAAATTTTTCTTTTGGAAAATTTAAAATATAAACACATTATACATGCAATTTTAATATTTTATATTGTATTTATTTTTGGCTCTTATGTGTTTGTTATTAAAACCCCTGTCTTCATAATGTGTAATATTTTGATTTTTAAACCGTGACTTATTTAAAATATATTTTTTGATTTAAAAGCCTGAAAACATTTTTCTAATAATGTTAATGCACTTTATACTTATGAAGATCGAATAATTTTCTTTTAATAAAGAGCAAATAATAAAGAGAATAATTTCTTTTAATTGATCTCATTGATTAAAGTTAAAATAATTGTGCTGATTACACGTCATATATATAGGTGTGGCGTAACGGACTCTCACATTTCCGAGGTGAATTTAAAAAAAACTTTTATATGAATTTACCAAGTAGTGAATTATATTAGTATATGAATTTACTAATAATAATTTTTTTTTTTTATTGAAAGTATATTATATGTTTTTTTAGTTATTTAAATTAATACACTTTATATTAATTATTAAAAAGGTCGGCAAGTGAATACCACTGCTGTACAGTGGGTGTCGAGTGGGGTCAATGTTATGAATTTGTTAAATTTGAATTCGATGATATAAAATCATTGTATACGAAAAACGATTATGAGCGAAGACGGTCTGTCAGGCTACATAACTAAGTGCATTTTAAGATATTATTATTATTAAAATAATTCGTTTTACTATCAACAATACAGTGGGTTGAATTATTTTTGTAGAAAACATTGCATTAGAAAATTCAATTGAATATATAAAATATAATAATATACTTCAAAAGTTTCAAGCACCCACGAAAAATATTTTTAAATTACAACGAAATAATTAACATTGTTATTCTTCATTTAAATATCTAATTTTGTTTAAATTTGAACTTAAAATATCTATAAAAAATTATTTATTTTATATATTTTTTTGATTTTTTGCTTACACTATTAAATACTTACGGAAAACCTTGTTTTAAATTTTTAATCCTAAGCTATATATATATATATTATTATAAACACCACATAAGTCATAAAGTAACGAATATTTTAAAATAATATATCACTATAATAATTATAGTTCAAACATTTTTTTTTTTTTTTTTGGTAGAAAAAATGTTATCAGATAGAAAAATTAAAATAAAATAAAAACACACATTATTGTGAAATTAATACATGTATCATTCTTCGCTCTGATTCTAAACATAATAATAGTAAAACGAATACATTAATATACAAATTATTAAAACAATGAAATTGTGTCCATCTCATAAAGGTCTGAAATCGTAAGAAAATTATTAAACAGTATACAGAAATTTAACATAAAAGTCAAATTTGTAATTTGAATATTTAATATATTTGTTTATTAAATTTTGAACCGTTTTGAAAAATCACAAGTGGTAATACATTAAATAATATCCAAATTTATTTTATTAAATAAAGAACCTGATCATTATAGTGTATGCGATTTAAGAATTATAGCATTAGAATAACATTTAAAACCTTCATAACCAATATTGCTACACAATAAAATTTATAAAGTTATAAGGATTAACTACTTGACATTTTTTTTTAAAGAACCAAAAACTTTTATATACATTTGAATAATTTAAACGTAGTATTTTATTGATTGTTTTGTATAATATTAAACAATGTTTTTTCAATTCTTTTTCCGAAAATGTTAAGTCTCTGCCTTTATGTAGTTCTGGTCATAATAATCAATTTTCTCAAAGTACGAGTATACCAATTAGATTAATTTTCAATCAGAAAATCCTCAAAGATGAAAATCGAAGAATTTTTTTCTGCCATAAAATATGAAGGAGGCAGAATATTTACACATCATTGTAAAATCGATACATTCATCGCTACACTCAGAATCTAAAATAAGAACAGTTCCCTAAACAATATAAGGGTTAATAATACAAGTAAGTTGTGTGTTTTTATGAATTAATAGTTTTTATGACGTAATATATCAACACCCTACACTAAGGTTATTCTTGGTTATTTGAAACCGACATATTATTTAACTACTACACGACGTTATTACGCGTATACTTGTGTAATATACAATTTTAATGGGCAATGTATTAATGTAAATCATTGAATATTATTTTACAGTTATAATATGGTACCTATGTAAGAGCTATTTTTGGTGCGACATATGTGTTGGGACAGCGTTAATTTATCATCAATAAATCGCTGGCGGAAAATGAGGCAATTAACATTCAAACATAATATTATTATACATATATTATACCAGCTGCTGCAGCGGTGCATAATATTATAAGGGACATTTCAATTATTGTCAAAGCTCGTCCGGCTGAGCCGCGGTTTGTAGTGTTTCTATCATATTATTATAATTATTTACTATTGTTCGATCTGTCTTTTTCACACGCGCTCATGATAACTGCACAGTCTCGAACCTACACCTCGCGCGATTTTGTTTTTAATTAAAACTCGTAGCCAAAACTAAAAAATAAAAACCCGCCTCGAAATGTGCCGAGGTGTATATATTATTATTATCGCTAGCTAATACAGAGTGATCCAATTGCCCGCATTTTTTTTTCAATGATGCAGAAGTTTTTTTTTTTGAATTTTCATAATATAAAATATTATACTATTAAAGACCACATTTTCAAATTCTCTACATTTTGTGTACTACTTAAGGAGTATAAAAACTACAAACTTTTGATTTTCAAATGAAAACCCCCTTGTCTATAGTAATTTATCTACCAAATAATTTTTCTAAAATTGTTGACCTACAAAATCAAAATTCAAACGAGTGATTTTTGGCTTGTATAACTTAATGTACTAAAAATAATATAGATCTATGATGATGGATTTGGAAGATATGGGGGCCACGGTGATTTGAAAATGTTGGTAATTTATATTGATTTGTCAGCATTTATAATTTATAAAGCTGGTCTAAGTATAATATAAGTATTCGATCAAATATATACGTCTATTTCATATTGTAAAATCATTTTTAAGGACTATTGTCCTATCAGTATAAAATGTAAGTACATTTTAGTAACCGACGAACTACTACTAGTTTGATCTCGGAATTAAGTACATCGAAATACTCAAAAGAAAAAAAATATATCCAATATAAATACAAATAATTGACAGTTAAAAAAAAAAAGATGGGCGGGGTGGAGGAATTCTCATTTGAAAAGACAAAGGCGATTCTCGCCGCGGTCCGGACACTCCGGTTGAGTAGTACCGAAAAATCTGCCGAAGGATATTATGACGTGGCCATCGAGTAGGTGTGTATTTGGAAATTCTGAAAACCGGGAAACCCCGCGAACATAAAACGGGGGTGAACGTGGCCGGCCAGTCACCCTGTATGTAGGACGCGTTGTAGGTGGTGCGCGCGGACCGCACGCCCTTCGCAGCGGCGCCGAACTAATAGGATTTACGCGACCGACACCCGGCGAACTGCATAATACAACGATTAATCTCGAGGAACCTGTCGGCTTCGGCCGCGGTGCAACTACGCGTGGTCGCGGTAAAACGCGATAGCTTCCACAATATACGTTGGGCGCACCCGTACGCCGCCGGCCGTAATGGACAAGGCGCGGCGGGCGGGCGCGAGAAGGGCGAGCGAGTGGCACACACGACCGGGGCGGCCGATTGACGGAATCCGCCGTGCGCGACGTACGCGCGGCCGAAGTGCGTTCCAGCCTTCGAGGTCATCGCAGTGATGCCGTCATACTGTTCGCATAATATGTTTTGTGCCGATACACGCGTAATATGTGCGGCGTGCATGCGGTCGTCGGTGCAGCGTTTGCACACTTGCACCAGGATTCGCGGTCCTCGTCATCACCCCCCCCCCCCCACCCCGCCAAACTATGGCGATGCGCGCACGCATTTTTAGTGTACACGATAGCCGTTATATCGGTATTCGACATTACCCCTAATGTACCGGGCGCGGCAGTGGATGGCCGTATTATTTAGGAATTTTCCGCTCGAGAGACAACGGAAATAACCGACAGATCGAACGAAAAAAAAATATTATTAGTTTTGAAAAACGATTTTTATATCACTAAAACGAACTCGTGTTTTAATAAAAAATTTTAATTTTCTTCCTAGATCGTGGACTCGAAAAATTATTTAATCACAATGTCGTAATGCAATGATGCGAGATTGGACTACTTTCGATGTTTAAAATACGGCTAACGCTTTTTTGCTTATGGTAATGATTATATTATAAGTTATCGCAACACAGTTCTAATTATAAAAAAATGATATGAACTGTAGGAAATAAGTGAGTGGAATTATAAAAGGATTAAAACAATTTTAAAATCGTCAAAATGTATATTCTAAGCACTATTCTCTTTTTAAAAATATTCACAGTATCACATTAGCATGGATTTCGTACTAAGAAATTAGCCGTTATTAATTTAATAACTTTTAAACAATTCTTATTAGATTCTTTTTCAAAAGGCGTACAAACAGATGCAATTTTATTTATAGATTTCGATAAAGCATTTCATAGGATTGATTACGTTTTCTAATTACGATACTTAGAAAAATTGGTTATGCTAAGCCTTCATTATCCTTTTATTATATTGATACTATTCTTTTCTCACCCAAAAATACTCAGTATATGTAATATTTAAAAACTATATTTTAAACTAATTTAAGTAATTTTTGATGTTCCTCAAGGGGATAATTTTATTTATCACCTCTTTTTATAAATCATATCATCTTTTTATAAATTATATTGTTTTTTTCTATTAAAAATTCTACTATATTTATAGTCGGAGCCATTCTTCATGTTCATGGAATACGAACATTTCTGGAGATCTAACCCCTCACCACCCCCCCACCCCAAAAAAAAAAAAATATTTTAATATTATACAGATATCATACTGTACTATACTATTATTGAATTTAGTATTATACGTCAAAAAATAAAATTACAATCAAGTTACCTATATCAAATCATATTATATAAAATAACTTTAATTACATTTTAGATTGGTCATTCAATTTATGCATGTATATATATGGGACTAGAGTAGCGCAGTGGCCACATAGTCATCGGTTCGATTCATAGCAAAGTGCAAACAAATTGTTCGATTCTACGCAATCACAATTTTTCCGTACTGTCGTCTAATTGCGTAATCCGGTTTCCAACTAGGTCCCACTCCACCGGGAGTGAAGACCGCACATGTCTCCTCTCGAGGAAGGAGGTAGTATCATGTATATAGTGATATATACATAAATAAATAGATCACATGATCTCTTTACTACTACCTACACTTGTGATAAGTATTGACGAAGATCTTGAGGTCGTTTCAATGAACATTAGAAAAAAAAATTAACTTTGTGTACTAAGGTCCACGGTAATGGGTTTAGAAGACTCGAGCTATGAAAATTTGAAAATTGTAGTAATTTAATTTGTTTGACCCCTCTAGAAAAATATGAAATAATATCACTGAGGTATTAGGTACCATAATTATATTTTAGCTCCTTCACGTCTTTTTACCATAAAATGAAACTATTTTTGTCTTAGATACGTATAAAGTTATGTAAGATGGGAATTGTATCGAGATAAAAGTGTAAGTGGAAATTAGCTTACGAGTAAAGTGATTTGTTTTTTTTTGTTTAATAAAGTATATGCACGGAAAAAAATAATTTGGTTGTAGTAAATGGTTGTTTTATTTTGGTTGGCCGAACCATATAAAAGGTTACTTTTAACTATTTTTATAGGTTGAAACAACTTTTGTGACGTGGTTGTAAATAACAATACTTAAATAGTACGAATAAAATTATAAATTTAAAAATAGTTTTGCAGTTGCAGTTGAATTGGTCGTTTGTTGTATTTATGGATTTTAGTTGAGTATTTTATAAACTTGAATGATTATGAATAAGATATCGGTTTTATCATTTAAATGTGTTTTATAATATTATTTTAGACGTAGAGTATTTATTGTATATTTGTTTTTTTACCATGGATGATTTCGTTATAAAAAACTTAAATGAACTGAACATTCCGCAAAATATTGTTCAAGAATTTACAGGTAAGTTTCTATACTAAATTAATACATCTAGCTTATAAGGACTAGTTATTTATAAGAATGTAACAAGTTAGTACTAAGGTAGACCTATAGTATTCATACCTATATACTATTATTATAATTTATATTATGTGTGCCTAGGCATATAATAAATACACGTGTGTCATCTTGCATTCGTCATGTACTTGTGTTTATCACTGATCTCACTACATAACAATTTTGATTATTTTACAAAATCAATACATTTATATAATAATATAATCTTTTAGCTTGTTACAAATACATGTAATATTGTTTCATCACTATATATCCGTTTATTCCTACCAGGTCATCGGTAGATAAAGTAAAATATATATTAAATTGTTCTCTATATAATTAAGTGTTTAATCAAATTTATTGACATCAATATCCACTTATATTTTCTGTTAGGTAATAATCTATCATAAATAGACAATGTTTAATTATTCAACCATATACATAATTATTTCTTACTAATAATATGACATTATCACCTTACAAATTAATTTTTTTTTTGTAATAAATTATTCTAACTTACTCTTACCTAAATAATTTATATAATTACTTAGAGAATATTACTATTATAAGTGTTACAGCATAACTACTTTAATTTTTTATTGAGAAAACAATAGGATAATATTTCATTTAAATTAAAATGAATTTATTATTTTTATCTACTTAAACAGTATTACCTATGTTTGTAATGGTTAGATCAAGAAGTAGATGAAGAAGCTTTCCTATGCTTAAGTGAATCTATGGTACGGGAGCTTTGGACTCTCAGAAAATCTTACAGAAAACTTTTGATGCAGAATCAAGTATCTATACTTTATACTTTTGTTGTTTATAACATTAAATATTTAAGCACATTAATTAATTAAACTAAAATGTAGGTACAGAAATTATCAATCAGAATTTTACAACGTTTGGAAACTGTATTATTGATAATAAAACTATCCCCAGACATAACGAAATACATTTTACCAACTTTATTGATACTCCTAGCACCAGATTTACTAATATACCAAGCACCATTTTTATGAATACACCTAGTGACAGTTATATTGATGCACCCAGCATCATTCATAATGTTGATGTGAATGCTACAGTATGTTTATTAAGTACTTACCTAGTATATTCTATATAATTGTATGCAATTTATAACCATTATTTTATTATTACTGTTAAAGGTATTGTGTACAAAATAATAATTATTCCACATACTAAAGCATATTACCAATATTTTTTTGTTACAGGCATTAGATGCATCCATTAGCTTAAAAGCCATTTTGAATTGTTATCATGAAGGAAAAATAATTTTAGATAGTTATTTAAAGACTAACAAACTAAATGAGTTATTAAGAAATAAATTGTCCCATATTATAATAACCCATTTAGTCAAATAAAACAAAGAAAAAAAATATCTACTGAAAACCTAATTTCAGTATCTCTAGAAATTTGTTCTTTATTTCCTCAAGAACGCAAATAGACATGTTATACTCCTTATATCAACGGCCATACCACGTTGAATACACCATTTCTCGTCCGATCACTGAAGTTAAGCAACGTCGGGCGTAGTTAGTACTTGGATGAGTGACCGCTTGGGAATACTGCGTGCTATGTACCTGGCGATAAATAACTTTTATGACTATTAATAAATCAGCAATGACCTCGAGGTTAAGGGGGAACGATGTACGTCTTAACACAAACTACTATATAAATAATAACTAAACCGTAGACACATTGGGAAAAGACAAAGCTAGACCGAGTATAAAATTATTTAAGAGATTAACATGAGAAGTTCTGAGAATTGAACCACAGAAATCATAGACCTAACGAGCAAGTAATAAATTTAATAAATAAAGAAACAAGTTCAGGATTACGTGAGATATAACCACTCGATAACAAGCCGACAATACTGGGATTATGAAGATAATAAGAGCGGCCTCGAACGACCAGCGATTCCGATAAATTATCTAATTAGGACATGTGAGTTAAATAATATAATATCATTTTTATGTTTATGGGTCTGGTCAGACTCATGGGTCACGAATATGTTTCTCGGGATATGTGCTCAACGGAGGGTTAATAAAAATGTGAAATACACTAGGGACTTATGATAATGTATGGACTAGTCGCAACCGGTGAGTTATCGCCACTCGACGACAAAGCGTGGGCAGATGGCATTTCCTGGAACTAGCACAATCATACACGATAGAGCAAATGAGGTCAATGATATCTTGCTAGGACGACGTAGGTACCGATAGGAGGAGTAGACAATATATAAAAGAGTCCAAATCGGCATTAATTCAGACGTGATATTCCCGGGCTACAACAAGCACCTTCACCCCAGTCTATTCATTGAAATTTCAATAAATAACTCATTGCCATATTAAACAGTTTTACAATTTATTTAAACACCACGACTACAAAGCTCCTTACGTCCATCTCGAAGATCGTCCTCTGTTTGGTCCACATCAGGCTATTGCAGCATCCAATGAAGGGCACTGGGCGATAGGGACGCCACTTTCCCAACGCCGTGGTTTATGATGATGATAGAAATCATACTTTTATAGCTTGTAGTATGATTTCTGAAAAGTACATTAACATTGTTATTTAATTAAAAAAGAATCAATAGCTTCTAAACATACATTTTCATTTGGCAATAAAGAGAGTATAGCTTCATTAAGGACTGTGCAATGTTTTTTTGTTGGGAGTAGAACTAAGGTATCTTGTGGCAACTCAATTATTAACTCATTTAGCTTATTAATGATGTCTTTTTTAGTGGTCCCCTTAAACTTTATTTGTTTTGATTTTAAGTTG
>JACXSJ010000182.1:39262-65296 GCA_014851325.1 Pentalonia nigronervosa
ATGTCTTATAGTTTGAAGTACATTATTAAATAACGTGCGCGTATTTGAGGTTATAACTTATAATACGTCAGTCAATAAAACATAATATAACGCTGGACGTGCAAGAAGGACGACGGTCGACGCAAGAAAGAACAATATTGATAAATGATAATATACGCGAGCCGTTACGTATTAACTGAAAACACCGCAACCGCAAGCACTGTGACAAAGCACGCGCGTACGGTAAGTGTGTGTGTGTATCTCCTCAGTGGGCGGGGAACTTCATGTGGGCTACAGGGAATATTATCGAATAACATTTTCTTTTTTTACCATAAAAATTCATAATATATTTGGCTATAACTCCATTTATAATGTTCAGATCGGATTAAAAAGTGCAGCATGCACTTCTACGGAACATTTCCAATAAGAATGGTGCATTGTCAAAATAAATTATTGTACAAGAAATTAGGTATGCATTGTCAACTATTTTTTTTCGTGATTTCAGATGCTTCCTGTAATTATATCCGGCAGTTGTCGCGAGTTGTGATTGCCGATGCGTTCATTTTAAGGCGTTTTTTTTTTATACTTAGCGCGACCCTACCGGGTCGTTGGATTAATGTAAAATCTTAAATGACATCGATGTAAAATGTAAATTGATTGGGGAAAAATCATTATTAAGTGCGGCACACAGTGTACGCCATAAGGATGGGTACACGGGTACCTAATACCTGTGTTAACAGTATCTAGAAAAAAATATTATTAGGTGGGCTAAACCTACGATCTAAGTGATAAGTATACACATTTTTTTCTGTTTTTCAATTTTTGCTTGTACATACATAATTACAATTATAACTGTATTATAACTCAATATTGACTTAGAAACAATTTCTAATATTCACAAAAAAATACTGAAATAATTTTGCATTATTTATACGATAATTATTACGTTTTTGTTCTTTCTAACTATTTTGTATATACAGGTAATTTGTTTTATGGAGTTTCTAATTATATGACTTCGCATACCACAAACACTTATTAATATTTTAGTTTTTGGTTCATTAATGTAAGAAATTATTCAATATCATGAATTTCACGTCTATAAATTGTTTAGGTGATTATTAGAAAAATCAATAATTATGTAGGTGCTATAAATATAAATGTTAAAGTGACATATTTAATTTTAGTAGCTACCACACCAACCACTGAATAAGACATATTCGAATTATAAAATTGTATATTTTGAAAAGCATGTTCTATCTTCAAATATAATTATTGACATAATTTTATAAGGAAAGTGGGTAAGTAATAGTATATTTTATACTCAACTATAACAATTTATTATAAATTATTTATTGACGCATTATGGTAACTTATATTGTAGCCTGTAGGCACTATAATTGTCGATCAAGATGAGGTTGAAAAATAAATAATTTCAAAAAATAATTGGAATGTGTTCTTTTTTGTACGAAACTACAATCATAAAATTGTAGGTCATAACAACCAATAGTTATAACAACCAATATTTTAAAAAAAATTACAAATTACAATTTAGTTCACATTCCTTTGAATTTTTTTGCATTTAGTTAATTTAAGTACATATAGCGAATAGTTTTAGTAATTTCATGTTGTTAAATTGGATGTGAGACATAGTTGGCAAACTTTTCATATAAGTTTGATAAATAATTATAAATAGATACCACCTACCAAATTTCCTTTAAATATATACTCAATAATTATTGCTGATATTTATGACGGCTTATTATATTGTTCATATGACGTACCAATATTATTTTTATTTTTAGATTGCGTGAACTAAAAAAATATCATAAAATGAAATGGTTAGAAGATCATGAAGTAGCAATTAACTTGGCTTTATTTAAGCGATACCAATTTTATCAAATGTTCAATCCAAACAGCTCAAAAATATTAAACTATAACAGTTACAAATTCACAACTGTCATGCTTACTATGATTATTATAACTTACAACATATTTTCAGTAATAAGCTTTTTCACAGATTATAAAGACAATATCGAAAGTATTAATTTATTAATAATTATATGTATGTATTCTATTATTGTCATTGCGGTATTGAAAATTTTCGTAATTCTGTATAACACAAAAGAAATTTGGGAATTGTTCGATATGACGCGCTTAGATTTTTTGACAAGTAAAATGTGTCGCAAAAACGTTGGAATTCTTTATGAATACCGTGATAGATTGATAACAATAACCAACGTATTCCAAAATTATACCACTGCAGTATTCATCATTTGGATAATTGTTCCATTGATATTAAACACTTTTGTGATGGCGGAAGACCAGAATAAGCGTTATCATAATATTTACAACATGCAGCACCCGGTCTCCACGAGCTTTTACAATCAATATTATTACATATTTTATTTAATGGAAGTAGCAATGGGAATATTAATTGTAAATAATTCGATAATTATAGATAATTTTTTAATATCATTATGTTGGGCTATAATTGCACAGTATAAAGTAATCACCACAGCGTTCGAAAACATTGGAAACGGCTGCAAATCTGAAAATCATCAAAACGGTACGTCGCTATATTGTAGTAAAAATTGACGAATTTTGTGCTGTTATATAAATATTACTAACAGTATTAGTGTGAAAATTATAAAATTCTAAAAATATTAGAAATATTAATATTGTACTATTAATCATAGTTTGGTTTTCATTTACTTTTCTTAATAGCAAAAACGATTTTTTTCTACAGATTTGGGTATAAATATATATTTTTCATGTTTGTCATTAAAAGCATTCATCATTATAAGCACAAAATTAATAAAGTATGTTTAAATCAGTAAAATTAAAAAAATTGGTGTTACTAGTTTGAAAAAAGTAAATTGTATTGCATATGAACTTATACCGACGATTAATAATTTGAAATACATATTCTCAAAATGTCTACCCACATATTTCGGTACTACCTTTCAGTTACCGAAGTAGAAACAAGAACATATTTTTTTAATATTTTAATCTTAATATATGTTATATATTTATTTATATATTAGTTAATAATTATAGTATTAAGTTACAATAATTTATTGTTGGCAATATTTTTCCAATTAATAGATGTACCTATATGACATAAATATATAATAAAATCGTGTTTTGGTATGGAGTTTCATGTACACTATCATAATATTAATTTATAAATTCTAAACAATTAACTACATATTTTTTGAATTCCAGAAAAAGAGTGCAATAGTTTTGAAACATATGAAGATTTTAAATCAATTATAATGGATCAGAATAAGATATACATGTTAGTCTTATAATCTACATATTGGCTACTGTGTTATACACATAATATTTATATTATGAATTCAGACACTAAAAAATGATAATGTTATACGTATATAATATAGATATATAGATATATAGACATATACACAACTATGGTTTTAAAATTATTGTAGGTACACATTCCGTTTATTGTTTATAGGTGTGTCCATCCGCTGTAAAAGATATTTGGCACTTACCGAATAACTCATTTTAATTAATAAAATCATTATTTTAACTGCAGGATTTCATATTTTTTTTTATTATTAATACTATACTATATATTAAATATATTCGGTAATAATTTATTATACCTCTTCTATAATATTATTTTTGAAGAATAGGTTTTTGAAAGGTAAGATTAATTGTTTTGAGTTAGAGATTATAATATTGATATTTGTATTTGATATATATTTTTTTTTGTTAATGTTAGTCAGTGGTTGGTAACATAACTTAATATATATTTTATGACAAGATGCTATAAATACTATACCCAACTTTAAAAATGTTTAGTTAGTATTTAAGTTTATCAATAGTTTCCATTTTATATATTATATTATTGTTTGAATATTATTGGTGTGCATGAATTTTATTTGATTGATAGATATTATTATGTCATTATTATATATAGTAATATTTTAAATAGATATTTAAATTTAAAATATGGAAAATTTTCATCAATTAGGTGTAGGTATTAAATACTTTTTAAAAACAATACCTATTTAAATTAATTATTTAATTTTTTTTTCAGAAAATTGAAATCATTCTATCATGTGGTATGGATAATAGTTATAACTGTGATAATTTTAGATTCAGTTTTATTAATAATTTTGACATACTCATTTATTATGGTAATGTATATATCAAAATAATATTATATTTATGTTCCTAACTAAACACTAAAGCCTAAGAATACATTAGAAGGAAACGCCAAACTTACATATGTTGATATCTGTCTTAGAAATGTACAACATAGCATAATTATAAATTATAATACGAGAAAGAAGGAAGAGTGAATCGGTTGAACCATTGATATATGTTATTTAAGATAGCATCAATTCTTCTATTGGCTAACTTATGTAAAGTGGTTGTAGATGGGGTGATAAATATTCAAAGCGTCAAAGTATGATCTACAAAGAAAAGGACATTTATTTGATTTCCCTATAAAATTGAAGAGTCACTACAGTGAGAAGTATTAGAGCTCCATAGAACAAAACCATACTCAATCTTAAGTGAGAGTCGAAATGGAGAATGATACTCAGAGTCTTAAGTAAAATAAAAAGTTCAACATTGATAATTCCCACAACAACTTAATCACCTTACATGTTACTACTAATATACAAATACAAAATATGTGATTGGTAATTAAGGTACCACTAGGTTACTTTATTACTTTATTATCAATATCTAAGTAGGCCCCATTTTTATCGAGAACAGATTATATATAATATTGGAATCGTTGACCGTATAACTATGAGTGATTGTTGTGTAAGAGCAATATATACATTAAATTCAAGGCTTTCAGCTTGATTGAGTTAATCCAAGTGACCTAGTTATTATTAAATCATATTGCACAACATGACAGTCAGAGACGAGGATAATCTTTAAGTCATCCATAAAGGTAAAGAGGTTGCACTTTAGTAACATTTGTTGTACCTTTAATGAACACCATTGATATATTGTGAGTTTGTAATATGGAGGAAATACAGTATGAGAAAAATAACATATATTCTCTAAGGTAATTCGAAGTGGTTATTTTGAATGATTTATATGTTTACCGGCTACAATCTTTAACCATAGCGTACTGTGATATAGAAAATGTGTTATGAATAATTTATAATTCATAATTATTATGGAAAAACAATTTCATGTTTTGGTTTTTTCAACTCATTATTGTATGTGATTTATGTCATATAGAGTTAGACATATAGTTTTATTATTTTTAATAGGAACTCAATTTATAATAATTACACGCCAACATAGTTATTAATGTATATCATAGAACATTTAAAGTTTTTATTACAATTTCTATTTACTTGACACTTATTTGAAAAATAACTCGAAATAATTTAAACACAACTCCTAGAAAAAAATAAACCAGTTCCAATCTATTTTAAGATTTTTATTTCAATACTTAAGACTTCAGTGTAGGTGCGAATTATGTTTGATAATGAAATGTTTCGTAAAAAAGATGCGTGGTAGGTCGGGAACATACTGGAAGTACATATGTCATTTTAAGCTAATAATATTAAAAAATAAATATTTTAAATTTATTTTTTTTTTTTTTATCAGTTGTTTATCTTGTCTGTACAAAACATAAAAATAATAGACGTAAGCGTAGTATGAGTACTTAGTAAATTAAATAGGATTGCATTGCCACTGACAATAAAAAAAAATCTTTTTTACATATTATCCTATATTAAATCATAATGATTAATGAACACTGATTTTATTCTGTTAATAGATTTGTTCGTCAGCAGAATCATTTTCTATTTTCGACATACATAAGATTTCAACAACATTTATTGTATATGTAATTCAATTATTCTTATACTGTTGTTTATTTGATATTCTAAATGATAAAGTTAGTAAAACATTTATTACCTTTACATTATTAGGCTTTTTATTTTTATTAATTTTGTGTTTAAATACAGAAAAAATCCGTCAACTTTGGAATATATTCTTGTGATTGGACAAAGATGGATTTAAAATTAAAAAAATTAATATTAGTAACAATGAAGTTCAATAATGCTGATCAATTAATGATAAAAGCTACACCGAACAAAATTGTTAACATACAACTATTTTCTAGCGTAATCTTTTTATACAATTATACATAAATATCAGAATACCAATAGACACATAATATAGTATTAAGCCTGACATCTGATACTAATATCAGATTAATTTTAGGTGATGACCACAACCTTCAACATTGTAATGGTCATGCTCAAAACAATAAATTGGAAAAATTAATTTAGTAGAAATACAATATGTAATCTATTTATCTATTAAGAGCAAAATACGAAATCAGGGCGAAATCAGGGCTACAAATCAATGTCCGAGCACTGTGCACAATTCCTTAACATTTTGGGCAATATAAGAATCATCGGATAATATAGCATCTTTAATACTGTAAACTAAGTAGGTATGTAATTTATAAGTGTATATCTAATTATATAATATACATAGGTACTACTTGTCTAATGATTGGCAATAGCAGAACAACTTAATTCTAACGCATTAACATTATCTCCAGCACTGATAATGTTTGTAACTACTTATAGTTGAAATTTGTTTTTGAAAAAATCCTGTTATTGACCTTTTTTTTTAAATCATTTTTGCATTCCAACAAAATATTGTATTTAACGATGGAAATTTTTTTATATCTCAGTTAAACATGATTTGATGCTGTCTCTGTAATACCCGCTACTAAGTCTATATGGCACCTGGAATTTAAAATGTTGATTTAAATTTTTGTAATAATTTATTTGTAAGCTTCATTTTAGGATTGTTATCTCAAGTACCTAATTAAATATTTACATAGTTCACATTTTCTTCATTTTAAATACAATATTTTTATTTGACTAACTAGAAAATAATGCAGTTATAATTTATACTGTGCCTAACAATCGATTTTATTTTTTAAAGATTTCGTTAGTTTGGAATTTAGTTTTAATTAATATAATGTCAATCACTTTACTGTGTTATAATCAAAAAATCTAAATATATTGTTATTAGATAATATTTCTAGTTTGTAACTAAAAAAAAATGTTACCGCATTTTTATTAATGGACTTTTTAATGGTTTTGTCGTTTATGAATATTAAAATTATATTGTTTTAATATAAAGGGCTAGAATTATAAGTTGAAGTAGTTCTACTTTGAAAAATATAGATAATATATGAGTTCTATACGTAGACTATATATAAACTTATAAATTAATGTCTTAAAATTTATTACTCTATTTTAAATTGGTATAGATAAGATATGTGCTGATATTTATGATACATTTAATTGTAAACATTTAAAAATTGACGATTTTTAAACTAAACTATCTTAAACAATGTATGATTTTACTCTTATTATTTGTATTTATTGCATGATACATTTTTAGTGTATCTATTTTAATGTAAAAATATATGTTATTTTTTCTTATTGGTATCTATATCAGTATAACTATCTATTATGCTTTGAAAATGAATTTTTATATTTGTTAATCGTCTTTTTCCTCTGCAACGATTTCGGCAATTTCCATAGATGATAGATATTATACTACGGCAATATGAAAATTTCACAGCTGATAATGTGACTATTAATGTCAAAGAGGTTCGTTTTTACGATTTGTTCATTGTATAGTGAAATTACAATAACTAAAATAGTTATTAATTTTAAATTTAATTTATAATAATATATAAAAAATATTATTTTTTGGTGATTAGTTTAGTTATTGTTATTTAGATATTAAATACATAAGCATATTTTTTTGTGAATAAAATATATAATTGCCCAACAATAATTTTCATAATATTAATAATAACAGTGGCTACTCTGGAATAAATAATAAAAAACGTAGCCATAACAGCGATAATAGTTTCAATAATATGCGTATGCAAAATAGTAATCAAAATTACATTTTAATAAACAAAATCAACGCGATCAAAATCAAAATAAAAAATATATTGAAAATCATCCAAAGGCTGATATAGTTTGCTATGATTGTAGGTTACCGAATCGCATACGCTTGTCATGTACCATGTCAAAAAACTTCAAATGAAGCACTTAACTAGGTGTGTTTCTGAAATTTCAATAAAACATAGCATACCACCAGAGTTAGTTGAAAATAAAGATAATAATAAAATAACTATGAAATTAATTTTTTAATTGGCACTGGGACAAACTTAACTGTCATCAATAATTATGTTTATTTATATGGAATTGTACTGTTGGAAATAGATATTAGTCTTGGGTGTCGAATAATACTAATTTAAATATAAGCGAAAAATCATTGGTAGAAATAAAAAACGGAACTTTCTAATGCTAATATTATTTGGAATGCATGTATTGACAAAATTAAAAGTAATAATAAATCTTAATATTATAATAACATAGTTTTTAAATTTAAAAACAAAGTGAATCATTTATGTGGGCCGTCGATAAAATTGTTGAACTAACCCAAGTATTTCCAAATCAAATGTCCTAAAAAAAACAATAATGATCGTAAAATAAACAGTTTAGATCTAGTTCAATTGAACAGTTTTTCTCATTATATAAATAAAATTAATAATAAACAGTATATTGATAATTTTGTTAAAAGTTTTGAAAAAGGCTACAGGTACCAGGATATGGTTATTCTGGTGTACATGCGTTATGAATATGTTTAAAAAACTTAAGATTTTTTTTTTTTTTTATTAAGTTTAAATATTTTTAAATTAATAAGTATTGAACAATGCAAATAATTTGTGATAGAAAATTGTAAATAATACAGTTAATATGTACTGTACGTTTGTAGAAGCCATTAATGTTTCATTGGATAAATGTTCTCATGTTTAGGTGTTAAAAACTCAACATTATACCTATATGAAGCTTTAGTTTATGATGATGATAGAAATCATACTTTTATAGCTTGTAGTATGATTTCTGAAAAGTACGTTAACATTGTTATTTACTATTGGCTCTTTAGATGGTCGAAATATGGTGTTCTGTCTCCTTAGAAGACTTATTATGGTAAGTCACGCGCCCTGTTATCAGTTTATCAATAACTATATTAATATTTGTTCATTACTCATCTTTGAAAACAATTCTCGTCAAAATTTTTTGTCACTTACTGAATTTTTTTTATTAGATTTGATGTTTCTTATTTTGTGAAAAATGTAACGATGTGGTCGTCATTTAAAATAATTTCTAATAGAGTTAAAGAAATATATCTTCGAGCTATATGTTTGATAAAAAAATGTCAAAGTATATCCAGTATGATTCTGAATTTGCACAAAATTTAGAAAACAAACCAAAATCTATGCAATTAAATATAATAGTATTAACACTAAACTCTTCGGGAGGTGATAAAACTATCAAATAAGAATTATTACAAGTATATTTTAATTGTAAGAAATTAGTTAAATAATATTTGAAAAACATTTACCTACCTACCTACAATATGTTAACATTTCTCGCTTTATAGTTAATTGAATAATAAGATTTTTTATAGATAAATATATGATAAATCCATCTGTCATGGTCGCTAAAAACAGTGAAATTACACATATTAATTATTAATTAAATAATGTTTGAAAATATAATTAATATTTACTTAAATACACAAAAAATCAATAATTTCGGTGAGAATCAATTGTTGGAATTTATTTTCTATGGATAGTCTAATCTTTATATTTTTAGTTTTGAACGAATTGGTTACTAACCTCTAGAAAAAATTCGAAATTTATAAGTAGATTATTTTGAGGTGCGGGTACTGGCGTAACGTTACACCAACACCCATTTCTGGAAAACGGTTTTTGCGGTAATGGATTTAGGTTACGAATTCCAAATTTGTGGTTACGAATGGTTCCGACTTGGTTACTAAAGCATGGAACAAATTTTGAAAAAAAAATTTTAAGTTGTAGTGCCAGGGTAACGATATCTATTTGTTGCGATTAGGTCAAGCGCTTCTGTCGTGCATCCGAGCCCCGATGTGTACAATTTATTTTATAGCCCGTGTATACAATTAACGACAACATTATAAAAATATAACAATTTCAAATCATTTTCAAAGATAGTATGTGGTGTAATAGTTAAATAATGTCTAAAATAGGTAATGCGTGTAAATTCTATTGACTATTGCAAATAAATGTTTTTGTTACCTTAGTTATTTAATTGGTTTTTATTTGATATATTATAAATAAATTTAAAATGCTATTGTAAAATTATAATTTATTGTGTGTAAAAATAAATTATGACTACCTATGTGTTTTGGGGTTTTTTTTTTTGTATCTGATGTAAAAAACCTCATAAGGAAATTTGTATTGAATTGTCTAACTTTTTAACCGAGGAATAAAAAACTATTTTCATCATACCTACATTGAACATAAACTAAATAAAATATGGAATTAGCTCTGCTGTATATTAGATATCGAGTGTACTTCGTCATTTAGTAGACAATCTAAATGACGAAAATGTGATATCCTTTTGATAGTTTTTAAATTTTTTTCCTATGAAATCATTTAAATGTGGGTCAGACGGATTATTTAATAAAAATAAAATATTTTCATTGTAGAAAAAAATCGTTAAAAAATTTTTTTATTAAGTTTATTCAAGAAAAGCCTGTATAAAATATTGTTTTGATATCAAAAATTAAATTACTGACTATAATCAACTTTTATATTTAAAATCAAAAAAACCAAACGAACAAAATCGTAGACTTTATAATTCATAATATAATACAAATATATATTTTTATATAAACTTGATGAATTTAATTAATGCTTAACTTATAAGTTTTTACAATATATTTATTTAATCAAGAATATAATATAAAATAAATTAAGTCGTTAATAATAATAATAAAAAAAAATATAATGATAATAATTGCCACAAATATTAGTACTTCTGAATTTTCCAGTTCTTAATTGTATTAAAAATAATTATGAATAAGAAAAAATAAATATTATTTTTGTATAGATCCGTGTTATATTATGCGTATGCATAATAATTTTTCAGTTTATCCGCTAAAACACTCAAATATATTGCTTTATTTTATTTTTATATAATAAGAGTTTTTTTTACTAAAATCAGTTTCAATCTATTTGTTTTGAATATAGCGAACATTGTAAAAATGTTGGTGACAAGTCTCCTAAAGATATTTGAGTACTTACCAATTGAATATTATAAAAAAATATGAATTGTTTTCCGACTATACTTATGTATTTGATGAATACGTTCAAAGACCTTCGACCACGTGTCCGTGCATGTAATACGTATCGACTTTAAATTTTTTTTTTTCATAATAATAAGTATCTCACTATGGTCATTACTGTAGCTGTTATTGCCGTACCTAATATGTTAACATTGATCTAGAAATAGTACATATGTGTGAACATTGAACGCAAACGTCATCAGCTTCGATGAGCACTACGCAATTTCGAATCCTTTTCGAAAGCCGTAAATAAATATAAACGTTTTGTTTCGGAGTCATTGCATTATATTAGTTTCTCTATTTTTCTGCGGCTTTATATAGTGGCGTTGCCGCCGCTGCCACTGTTCTGTTATGTGGTATAAATTAAAATTTACTACGCCCTCCGGAGTATTAGAAAAATAAATACCGATTCTCGTAATTAGTTTAATGGTGGTGTTTTGTGTTATTTTCCCCTGAAGGGCATTGCCCCTTTGGATTCTACCTTAATTATAAATTAATGCGCCGTTTTATTAAACCTGAGGGTTCCGGTATGGGATTTGTGCATGGTGGCTGCCAATTCAAAAAATAATATATATGTATTATATATTTATATTAAGCTTTGTTATTATTATTTTTTTTTAAATATTGTTCGCGTTACTTATAGGAAAGCAAAATATATTGTTACAACATAACTAAATCAAAAAATTCATTTCGTTCCGAATTCCGAAATAATTTATAATACAAAAACGATTTCATAATGATTTATAATAGTTATGACTATCTTCTATATAGCTGTTTGCCAAGAGTGTATTTGAAAGAAGGGAGGGGTGAAGGAACGAAGGAACTTCCCCGTGGTTTTTTCATTAGGTTTTTTAACAAATATAATTCTTTTGTTGAATTGTGCATAAACAAAACTGTACGTCAGCTCAAGTGGTTTTCAAAAAAATCCCTTCCTTGGTATGTATAAATTGCTATTGCATTGATATGAACTTATCGATAGGTTGAACTTAAATTAAATGAAATGTAATTATTTATTTTTATGATTGAAAATTACAATTTAAATCTTTGGTGTAGTTATAAAACATAATTATAACACAATGAAATGGATATTTGATAAAATTTATGAATGTAAATAATGTCTTTTTATTAAATGCTAATAATCTTGTAATGTTAATGAAATATATTGTCATGCTGATACATTCACTTCAAAATAAATATTAATAATTCATTTTTAAATGAACATGCCACAAAACAATTTTGAGTGCCTGATTTTACAAAATTTTTGTAGTGGACAGGCATATACAAATAACAATCACAATAATATTTATTACCATCATAATTTATTATTTTTTTCGTAGATACTTTTATGTATATAATTATTATTTGACATTTGTTATATTCACTAAATACCTAAAAAAATAACAAATGTTTAACGATTGGTTAATGTTTCAGGTAGGTACAAATAAATATTAATTAAATAGTTATGACATATTATGAATTATACAACTTATAATTAAATCACGGTTTAAATTTAGTAAAATGGTTGCATTTAAAATACAGTGTTTTTAACAATTACTTTAGTACGTATTGGAATTAGCGTTACAATGTGTAATTATTTTATCGTGATAAAAATGTTATTATTGTAGTGTGGCGTGTTGTACAAATAATGTATTTATATTATAAACTGTTATGTGTATACCATAAATATTATATAATATTTAGCGTAACTGTTTTAACAACGATGGCGTTCTTACTAAAAACCTTATGAATGGTCGACAATGTTTGCATTACAATATGTATTCCAAAAATTATTTATCGTTATACTCCGTTGTGGTTTATCCAGAATATATTTCCGTTGTCCCACCACCTCAAGCGCGTGATCGTCGAGGTTTTGGTCCAGCGTATAGTGTGGCTGTTGGATATAGTATAACGATCGCCAGGACTCATTAGGCCCGGCCACATTAATCGGATCAGCCCCTCCCTGCACTTCTAGTCACCCCTTCAAATCGAGTGGTGAATAGCCGACAGATTGCACGTTAAGCTGCGAGTAGAGAATTTATATATATACATTATATTTTATGTGTCTAAGTGTGTGCGTGTGCGCGCGCACGTGTGTGTGTGTGTTACGTATACCTATTATAAGTCCAAATAATCGCCAACAATATGTATCCCAGCTCTCTCGTTGTATATACCTACTCTTTGCCACCTTATCATCACGGCCCCGCAATAATATTCGTTTATATATATTGCCAAAGCCAGATCGACAAAACGGCCCTAAATTATTTCTAGAAAAACCCGCATGGTCATGATTGTTTCCAATATACATTCCACACAACGCACAGATCCTTTTGTAGGGAAACGATTGTGGAACATGATTTGCGACGGGTGATGGAGGGGGTGCTTTTGTTATAGGTATGCAAACGGTAACGAATATTAACGCGTTTACCGTTCGTCAAATATCAATAAAATCGACAATACAGAAACGTACATCGTACATGTCACAAAAACAATGTTGATTTTACAATGTTTGACTTGTATATAAAACGCACATCCATTCATCTCTCTGTTACAATATATGATGTACAATTTGAAACGTCAGCTAAAAAATAAAATACAAAAAATACCAATATACCTACTTTCAAACGATCCTAAATCAAACAAACGTTTTTTTTCTACTTTTTTTTTTTATATACTATATACTATATATATATTGACAGGTTTCTGTAATTTGACATAGAAACAAAATTGACATCAACTTTAACTTTAACAAAAAAAAGTTCAAAAAAATATTCTAGGTTTTGTAACGTTAAGCATAAGTGCAATCGTAAATATTTTATATCTGTGTTAAAACTTATAGATTTGATAGGATATATTATTACACGTTTATACACTATATGACGATAAGAAGTATACAAAAACATAAACTTTAAATAATTCAAACAGTTTAGAATAATGGGTACATAGTGCATTTCAGTATCTAAAAATATATGAGTTTATCTTAAACTTTATATATAGTATATTTCAGTATGTTTTTTTTGTCTTGACTTAAAACAATAAACTTGAAACACAATATTTAAGTTCGATCTAAGACAAAATAAACCATTCTTTCGACTAATTAGATTTAGATTTTTAAAATCTAACTTATGAAAACATAAAGCTGTGTTAAAATAATTATTAAGCTGATAATATATGTATTAGAGATAAGCTCGACAAAGACAAAAACGAAAAAGTAATCGACACTACAACAACAATGATGTAAAGTCGTCTGCACTCTGCAGGGTATAAACGTAACCGATGGCACTCTATATACGCATCAATTTTCAATAGCATTACACTTGGAAGTTTATATGCAATAGTTTATTGAAAATGCTAGATGGTTAAAGGAAATGAGGCGGTATCGAATTGTATAAAGAACCACTCTGGTGGAAAAACTAAGAAATTTACATTTCAAATATTGACAATGAATATGTAACTTGTAGACTGTAATTTAAATAAATTGAGACGTTTCCAGTAAAGGTTAAAATAGAATTGTGTAATATTAAATTATATATATATATATATATAGTATCGGATATTCAAATATATAATCAATTAAATTAACGACCGTAATAAATAATATTATGTTATTTTATAATTTAAAATTATTTTGCAATATGTTAAACATTTTCAGTGTGAAGATTAAACTGTTTTGGATGACCAAAGTAAGTTGTGTACTTGAGTCAGCGCATGCCACCATTATTACCTACTTCATATAAAATTCATTTTTACATCAATTTGATCGGAATAATACAGATATTTTAATTAATTTAAAAAAAATACGATATGCAATTTTTTTGTTTTAATTATAAAACTTATAAAAAGTACATGTCATAAAGTGAAAAAATAAAATCTTGATTCTAATTTACGATCTAATCTGTATATAAACAACGTGTTTGATTTCAATCTAATGTGTTTAAGTATATTATATAATTATAGAGTAATTTTTTTTTTAAAGTTTTTTTTATGAAAGTCATTTCACTATATTATTCAGCTTTATTTACTTGTAAGTAGTTTGGAAACTAAAAATACTACGTTTGCTACCAATTATATAGAAGGAACATTACATATAACGTGGGCACAGACAATAATATATAGGCACAAAAATGGTATTTTCTTAAACAATACATATAGACGTATTCTATAACCAAAAAATAAATAGTTTGATAATATTCAAACATATTTTTTACATATATCAACCATTTTAAATTCTTATGGGTACTTGTTGATAAAATATTATAACTAACAAATATATTATTTAGTTTTCTGGTAGGTATATAGTGCAAACGAACTTAGTATCTGTAGGTTAAGTAGCAAATTCTAGGCCACTTCCTAATCACAGTCATGCTGTTTGGTCAAGTCCAGGCGTTGCTTCCGGCTATGAATGTGATTTATTAAATTAAGTAATTGAATCAAATACCTGATTATGACTGCTGTCGAATCGAGGTGTGTGTGCATCCACATAAACCACATCGTGCGGCATTTGACTTGTAGCTTAGTTGTACGGCGGTTTCGATCTGTGTCTAACCTACATATATATAATATTATGTACCAAGAGCGCATTTAAATTGTACCGGAAGCCTAAAACCATTCATTCTTGACATTCTCGTATTTTGGCGTCCATCATTTATTCACTAGCGGTGTGCTTTAAATGGCCACAGTTATGGCGACGCGAGGCTTAAGTGAATATTTTACGTATTTATAACTGCAAAATCGTCCCACGGTGGCAATAACGATATTATTCCAACCCCTTTCCAACTGCAACCTTGTCTGTAGCGGTGTGTAAAAACCGCTTCGGAATACCAAAAGCATATGAAAGCTGATCGGAGACAATGCCGTGAAATGTGTTTTATTCCCCTAACCCCTCCCACTATAGCGGCGAAGTCGTTTAAATGAATTCTTCAAGACACGTAAAGACGTTTATTTTTTTATTTTATTTTATTTTTTATCTCTTAAAGTTTATACTGAAAAAAAACATTTTTAACCCGGAACCCTGCCCCGTGGGATTTTTCCACGGAAAAATGTCTGCGTGCGAACAAATGAAAATAGCACCGTTACTTGTTCGTAAAAATACATATACATAATATACATATACGTAGGTTTGTACGATGAGAGTGAAGGCTGAAACAGTGGTGTACTGGTGTGTAACAGACATCACGTCGTCAGGGAATCCAAAGAAGAAGGACGGAACGGAGTTCTGAATGGTTTGCACTATGTTTATTAAATGTTTTGAACATCAGCACACCAATCGTTTGTTTGGAATTTTAGATTATAGACAGTTTAGTACTACTACTACAACAGTATTGCGATATATTTTATTAAATGGAGATTTTGAAAAAAGTACAAAACTAGTAAAAAAATTATTTTTCTATTAACGAATAAATAAAAATAACCGTTCGTTAGTAAATCTGTTTTAGGAATCGTTAGGCTTTAAAGTAACATAATGATTATGTACGTGTAACAGTCAAGCCGTTAGTTATTTACTGGCGTAGACGACTTGATGGTTAAGTGTATTAAGTACTTTTACATTGTTCGTCACGTTGTTAGTTAATAAACGCTAAAGGTCTGTCTCGCACGTACTGTTATATACAGCTCTTATCATCATCGTCATGTCTCTGCTATTCATCGCGCAAAATGTTTAATTATAAAAATTAATTCAAAATTCATTCTTTAATATTCTAATATAAATGTTCAATACGTGGAACAATTTTTTTTAACGAGTAAAATGTATATAGGAAAACACGATGTCTTTAATGTGATTTGTGGACCAATTATTTTTATGGACTGCAAATAATTATAATATTAGTAAGCAAAGTGTAATTTGGACTAAATATTATATAATACAGTATTTTCATGGTTATAATAGGTATATTATGTTATTAGCACCAAGACTGTTACTCAAAAATTGAAGAGCAATAATCTACATAATAATGTGCGATTATTAGAAAATTTGAAATTTGTTCATAACGTGAAACTAGCAATAAGAATAATATTATTATAAGAAAATAAAACCAAGTTTCTTGGATAAAAAAAATATATGTAAGTAAAATGCGAATTTGATTATTTATAAAGATCTTTTAAAAAAAATTAATATAATCTACTTATCAACATTTTCTTCACCATGGAAGTTAAGGTTAGATTAGACATGATAATAGTTATTTAAAATAATAAAAGGCTAGGTTAGTTATAAAAAAAAATAGTTTTTCAAATATGCGTAATGTTTTTTATGTGCGTAGTAAGAGTTTTAAACAATGTTTAGTTTTTTGTTTTTTATTTGTAAAAACTTTGTAGAATAATTTAACACAGATGTTACAATTTCTTTATTGTTGTAATATATAAATTATAATAATATGTTAATAATAATGTTATCATAATGGGAAATTAAGTTAAATTAATTGTTTAGTAACAAAATAATATTATGTTCTCTATGTAACATAAAAATATCATACTTGAAAACTAAAAATAGAAATTTCAATAAAAATAAAATAATATATATTTATTTTATGAAGACTAATATAATTAAGAAATAATTATTAAATCAATTGTGTAATTCATTTTATGGTATTATTTATTCTAATAAAAATATTGTGTGTGACGACTGTAGATAACTAGGTAACCGATTTAGTATGTACATGTTAATCTAGATATAGATTGTATGGAAAATTAAGATTTTAAACTTAAAATTATAGGAGAAAAAAATTGTGCATTCGAAGCTTCATATTATAATATACTATATATTAAAATTAAATACGTATTTAAATTTTAATGTATAGTCAATATTATTTTGCCCACTTTGTATAATAACGTGTATGTAATTATTATTATTTAAATAACAATCTTGTGAATACTACAAATTGCATTAGTAGAATCATTTTAAAATAATGGTTAAACAAATAAAATATAATTTAATCTGTAATTTTATATTGTAAATGGATGTATGCCGCGAAACTATATTATTTTCTTTATTTGTTTATAGTTTAAATTGTATTATCTAAGAATTATGATTAAAATATATTATATTCTTCGTGCTTATATTAGAATACTATATTAATAAGTTGATTTTTTTCACTGCATTGAATAAATATTCAGTAAATAAAAGTAAATTTTATTCCATTTCCTTTCGGCGAATAAAATAATAAATTGCGAACAAATGGTCTTATGCTATAATACAACTCTATTTTTTCAAAATGTTAAACATCATTAGGTAAATAGTGATAATTCTGAATTTATTCACATTTGTATAACATACACAAGCTTATTTATTCAGGATTAAAAAAAAAAAATGAAAATAGTTTATTAAATAATTGTTATTTTAAAAATAAAAACAAAGTGCTGGAAAAATATTTTTCATATAAATAAATGAAAAAAAAATGAGTTGAATGGCTGCATTTATTTTTTATAGTATGTTATTCTTAAAATAGTTTTACGAATGTAAAAAAGAGAGTTGGCAAATGGGTACCGCTCTGTTGTACAGTATATATGCCGAGTGAATTATTTTCATGGATGTGCTAAATTTGAATTCAATAATATAAATCATTGTATACAAAAAACGATTCTGAGCGAAGACGGTCTCTCAGCCTACACAACTAAGTGTATTCTATGATATTGCTATTAAAATAATTCATATTACAGTAGGTTGAATTAATTTTGCAGAGAACATTGCATTAGAAAATTTAATTGAGTGTATAAAATATAATAATATACTTTAAAAGTTTCAAGAATCCTCAAGAAATATTTTTAAATTACAATAAAATAACTAACATCGTTATTCTTTATTTAAATATCTAATTTCGTTAAAATTTGAACTTAAAATGTTTATAAAAAATTATTTTTTTAATTTTTGGTTACACTATGAACTACTTACTAAAAATCTTGTTTTGAATTTTTAATTCTTAGTTATAAAAATTGAGCATTTTATACATTTTTAACCACAGAATAGTTTGAAAATGTTTGTTATAAAAATTGATCATTTTATAAATTCGACGTGAACAAATAAATAAACTACGCTAAGAACTTCAAAAACGTAGAAATGATAAGAATATTATTATTAAATATATAAAAAGGAATTCCTAAAAATATTAATAATCAAAAAAAAATGTTAAGTAACTCAGATTTTAATCTTTATATATATTATCAAAATGTTCGAAGTCTAAACGACAAGACCTATAATTTAAAATTTCAAGCTTATGTATCTATACCGAATACTTTGATTATGTAAAGAAAATACTTAATAAATATCCTAATGTCGATTTTTTATTACTTGGTGATTACAACAAACCTTCTGATTGTAATTACGTTGATACTTTCTTTAATAATAAACTGTTATATTTAATATTTTTTCATTATAACCAAACTTAAAAGACAAAAAAATGTTATCTTAAATTATGTCTTATCCAACTCTTTATTTATTGATGTTATTGAAAATAACTGCTCTATTGTTCCGGTTGATTTGTTTCATCTGCCACTTAGTGTAACATATACCTATAAATGCTTTACTGATTTAGAATATTTTGATTATGTATTTGATTGGATTGCTGGAGATTATGTATCTATTGTGTCTTATTTAGGTTCTATTAATTGGTCTATTTTATATGATTGTAATTATAATATTAATGAAAATTTAGATACTTTTTACTTCCATATAAATTATCTATGCGATAATTAATTTTATTCTAAAAAATTGTAGACATAAGTTATGATACCCTTCTTGATTTAATAAAGAACTAAAAATGCTACCTAATTAAAGAAAAACATAATGCACACCATATTTTCAAAACCTTAAAAACGCCCGCTTCTTATTTAATTTTTTTTAATATTTGTAACAAATTTAAAACTACAAGATATTGTGATTATAAATTATTTATTAATAAAACTGCACAATGATATTAGCTAAAAAAATAAAAGATTAAATAGTGTAAAAAATATTAATGTAAAGCCATACATATTATATTATAATAGAAATGAGGTTCTCATAGCTCTTTTTCTATAATCAGTTTGTTAAATTTATTGAGATTTAATTATTATTTCCATATTTTAAATTATATACCTACAGTTCTTTTATTCAACTGACAACATAATAATTATTAATTTTTTATTGTTTACCCGAGTTGGTATTTATGTTAAAATTCAGTTATTATTTTAAACATTATTATTTTATTGATTAATGAATCTATGAACGAAAAAAATTATTCAAATGTTGTTAATATAAAAAATATAAAATTAATAAACATTATTCTAACAAAGTTCAAATTATTTTAACTTTGACAATAAAAAATGTAAATAGATCTAAATTCTTTTTAGCAGTACAACTTTAAAAAAGCTCTACCAGTAAAAATAAAGTCCAACGAAATATTGGAGTGGCCCAAAAATGTTTAAAAAGTTGAGCCTGACATTTTTTACAGGGGTTAAATTTTGCTGACATAAAGTTGTGCTGTTGGTGTATAGTTGACAGCATAAAGTGTCTGAAGCTCTACCGGCAAAATTAAAATCCAACAAAGTCTGAAAGTTATCCGACAATTTCCAACATGTTACCAACAAATTTGTTGGATGTGTTTCATATCTCTGTTATAGTTGTGAAGTTAACTTTATGCGGGTCAATATTATGTGTCGATGATACTATACTGCATTGACGGCACTCAGTGCGGGCATAATACATAATCAGCTGAAGTTCTTCTGTTGTTCGCAGCGAGACGACAACAAGGCGATGACACTTTACGGTATCTATCTCTATAACTATACTTGTTATACCCACATTTAAATGATTTTTATTGGATTTGAAATACACTTTAAAAAGTAGGTGATTAAAATATAATAATTATTTAAAATACTTCATTTGTGATTTAATATTCATAAATACTAATAATACTAAATGAATCTCAAATCTAGTTTTAAGGTAAATTTTATGGAGATGTGTCTGTTGACTTTGTCTCTTCATTCATCCACTGGATAATAAATATATATATATATATATATATATATATATAATTATATTCATTATATGAAATATTTATACATAATATGCATACATCCAAACTCTCCAATAGTTAAATAATTCCATCCTGAAGAGCTCTCACAGAAAACAAACCTATAGGTAAGTATAAAATATGTTTAATGTGCTTATATTTGTATTTAAATACTTATTGGATAATATTTATTCAACATTTATTTTTGATAGGTTAGTCAATAATCTATCTGTTCACCGTCCAAATATAACAATAGACAAAATGCGCAGTTTCTATGGAATATTGGGTACATACGCACGTAATGACAACTGCGAATTCAATATAGGTATAGTATTATATCAGTTGCTATTTATTAAATATTGACATTTTTCTTATTAAAATTGAATTAAACAAATTAATTCGTAATAATATATATATATATATATATATATATATATATATATATATTTGTGTTTAAAAATTATAATAATTTGTCATTATTGAAAAACTTACGAACTGCAATAATTATTGTTCCACTTGTCATGTTTTCAGATTTACGGGACACGAAACTCCAAGCGCTTGCAAGACAGTATAATAATTAATAATAGTCTAAAATAATTTAAAATTTAAAATTATAATTGATAAATTATTTAAAGAATTTGTTTTTAATACTTACCTACGTGTTTACACTATATATATATATATATATATATATATTTAATAAACGCGCATTTCTACTGGTTTAGACAAATTATTAAATTATTCAATGAAATTAGAAAGTATCGGTTTAGCACGCTTTCTATACGTTGTTTATTGCAGTTATAACTATTACTGCAGCATAGTACTATAATAAGCAGGTTGTATAAAGTGTAATATACTTTTCGTCATTTATAATAATATAGGAGTCATATGGTTTTATTTTGATTGGGACAAATGCGAGAACATTTTTAAAATTAAAATTTGTTATTTCTACTATCTACTTTTAACAGTATTGAGGTATACATACTTATACCAGTAATTTAACTTTCCAATACTTCTATTTAATTATCTATTAGAGAGAATAAAATATTTAGTATTTAATTTTTATAACTTTTGATATTAATATGTCTTATGTCTGAAGATCAAAAAAAAAATTGTGTAATGTAAGAAATGTAACTTTTTTTTGTTTATTTATCGGAAAATATATTTATTTTCATAAATGGAATGGACGTAATTTAAATTATGTTTTAGCTGTTATAGACCTATTACTTTTTGTTATACCACAAAACCAGTTATTGTGTAGAATCCTAGTCAGAAGATCAGGACATACGATCAGTAATTTGCTTTATGGCCTGTCATGATCTAATGTTGTTCCCAAAAGGGAGAAATTTTTCTTAATAAGAATGTTTTCTGGGCATTATTGATTGAAGAAAATTTTTTATGAATTTCTAAATCATACTAATTTGCATTTTTTTTAACTATACAATACAACTCTTATTTGCAAATTTCTAGTCAAAAAAAAAAAAAAAAAAAAACTGAAAATAATATGTCTATATATTTTTGGTATTAGGTATTCAATTTCTGCAAGAAAAACTTATGAATATTTATGAGGAATTTTGTATTATATTTTTAAGCATTACTACCAATAATTAAATATTTTGAAAATATAGAATGCTTATAAATTTGCCTCAATATTTTTTAAATATTGTATATAAAAAATTATTAATAAGATAATTTATTTAACACTATTATTTTTTAAGTACATAATAATAAAATATTTTTAAAAAAAAAGTCCATTAAAGTAGTTTTGTCATTTATTTCAGTATCAGCGAGGTCTTAGAAGCTATTATATATAATTTCTAACTTCCTAGTCGTACAAAAATTATAAATATGTTCTAAAAATAATTGTATTTAATGCGTATGTGAAAATACAGTAAAAATGGCTAATTATACTGATTTGCTACCTAGGTATAATGTTTATTTACACAGTTTGTACACCTAGTATTTAAAATATTTAATTTAAAATACACAATGTGGCTATAATATTTAAAATAACTCGGAAGAGCTTACATATTTCTTCTAGGTAAACGTAATGTTGGATCGGGGCAGTTTAAGTTAAAAATCTGGAGAGTTTATTATACAATCGAGAGAGTTAACCACCAACCCAACTAACAATGATTTAAAAACCACAGTAGGCTGTATTTATGTTCCTTGATAATAAATTTTACCTATTTATTTTTCTTTGTTAAATTTACCCTTTTCCGTTAAATTATATAACATTAATAAATTATGAAAGTTTTATCGACCAATATCATTAACATACAACCATTTTCTAACGTAATCAAATTATATCCGATCGTATACATAATATAGAATATATTAGACTTAATTAAAACCTGATTTTAATGTAATTTCAGGTACCTAAGGCTACAGTCTTCAACATTGTCGTCTTTATGCTGCAAATAATGAATGAACAAATATTAATTTTTGAATAAATGTAAATTGCATGTTAAAAAAGAGTTTCTTTATACCAAATAATAATCAAATAATGACCAATACACCATAGTACTATAAAATACATAGTTACTTGGATACTCGGCATCATTTTGTTTAAATTGTTTTCATATATTATTTCACCAATAATTTGACTATCTTTATTTAATAATATTTGATAATAGTTAGTAATATATTTTTTATACAAAAAACATTTCCTCGTTAGGTTATTGTCAATGGCTATCACTCATCTGTTAAAGTTATGTAAGCATTGATTAGGGTGACAGCTGGCATGATTTATGTTATACAAACGAACAAATATTCATAATATTATAATGTGTACAAATTTAAGTTTAAAAAATGATTATATAAGGTGTAATTTATGATTTATGTATTTCTCAGTTAAATGTGACACACAACATTGTGAACTGTATCAATATTTTTTCTTATTGTGACTGTCTTTGCTAAAAAATTATTCTAAATAATTAGAATAAAACAATGACAACACTCAATAAAAACTTGAATGGACTTTGAGTTATATTAGTAAATAATTTAAATATCATCGATTAGGCAACCTTTCTTACCTGACCTATTATAGGAATAAAAACGTACTGTAATATTAGATATTATAATATACGTATCATATATTCTTTAATATTAGGTTCACCTATAAGTAAACAGTTCCTCACGCAAAGCTATTTAATTATATATAATGGCAGTGCTAAGTTTATAAAGGCAATAGGCATATTATAATTAAAATATAGGTATCTTTATGCATTATAATTTGATATAATAAATTGATATAATGTTTTCAATTATAGCCTATATGATTATGGGCAATGCTTTATTTCCCTATGAGTTATATTTTTCTAGTTATATCTTCCTCCATGTACAATTTGTATATGGTTATAACTTATAATTATTTGTTTATAACTTATAAACAAAAAATTATATTTCATATTACGTTTAAGTAGTCGTTTCATTTTATCAAACTATATTGTTACCGTAATAATTAAATAAGCAAACAAATTATGTTAAAAAAAATATTTTTAAAATTTAAAACTTTTCAAAATAATGAGTGTAAACATTTAAATGGATCATTCTGTATAAAATAGTTATTTCAAACTATGCTATTGCTAAATGTTAAATCATCTAATTATTAAAATAATGGGTTTTCTATTAATTAGTATCTACATATCATGGACTATATGGATTAGTATATTAATTATTATATTAATATTAATATTTATAAATTACTTGATTCAAAAGGCCAAAATCTATTCATTTACAATATTTATAAATGCATCCACATGGTTTTTTGAGTGATCGATTTAAGTTTTTAGGTTTTCTCGGTAATGAGTTTATTAATAGACACAATTAACAACGTCAATTATATTGATTCACTACATTTAATGTTTCTTTACATAGTTGGTATGAATTTTCTATTGAAAATTTGCGTATTTTTAGTTATGTCTGATTAAATGTTGTGTGATCCCCTTTGATTTTATATCTAGTATACGGTGTACCAAAAACATCAAATTCTCTATATAAATCGCAATAAATCGATAACAAAAATAAATTTTTTTAAATATTTTGATACACGTCTATGGTAAAGGATAATCCGAATCAACGTTATGAAAACATTTTAAGCATGCTGTATCTGATAATCATAATAATTTAAAACCAAAATTAATAAATATTTTATTTAATTAAGTAGATATAGGAATATTCAATCTGTATTATACAATTAAAGGCAATAATTTCCTTATATATTTATGCAGAGCAATGATTTCTCATTTAAAAGACGTAATTATACCAACAAAGTATTAGATATGAAAACAAATTTAATGATTACCAAAATGGTAAGTAAAATATTAAAAATAATAATATTTCTAATAACTTTAATGCTAATTAAAAATAAAAATATAAAGTAGAAAATATACAAACATAAAATGATATAAATAGACGACATTCATATTTCCATGGACGAAGGTAAAATTTTTCATTATATGTACAAAAATTATTCTAAATAGTGTCTCGGTTAATACTGGATTATATCGGAATAATATATATAGTTCCTTCTGTAATGTGGATTATTTTTCTTTTTTGAACGTTATGTGAAGTTATAATTTGTATTAACTTGATAAAATAATACAGTACATTAAATTTATTTATCAACATTGAGTATTTTAATAAAGATAAGAAATTCTATATTTTCATAACGATTATTTTATCTATTATCATCATGAATTATATATAAATATATATATGGGGCTTGTCATATTCCATTAGAATCAATATTTAATTAAAAATTGTGGATATATAATAAAATTTAACAATATTAAATACAAATTTAATTGCAAAAGAAGGACTTTTAAAATTGACCAATTACTAAAATTAAAGA
>JACXSJ010000183.1:6505-22967 GCA_014851325.1 Pentalonia nigronervosa
AGATACAAAAAAGACAATGTGTCTCCCCCCCCCCCCCAAAAAAAAAAAAAATGTTATTAGTATATTATTATAATGTTAAACAATAATAAAAATAAAAATTGTACTATAGTTTTCAATTTTAACTGTTGTTTTTAACTTGTATGTACATCATAAATTATAAATAATGTATATTATACATCATTTTGCAGATTATTTTATTTATAATTCGGTCATTTTTAATTGCACTAATTGACCAAGTGAAGTACTGATGTAGACATTTTTATCGTAATTGTCCACATTTAAACAGGTTTATAAGGCTATGTTCTTTACATTTAATCTATTTTTATTGTTCTTATTAATATCTACCAATAAATATTTCCATTTCATTATTACTGCTGCTAGATAGATAACATACATCTTTAAAAATGGTATGCAATTTATATTTTGATAAATAATTAATAATTATTGATTGTTTTTAATTTTTGAAATTTAGTTATTCAAATAAAAAGTGTTCTTTATTTATGTACAATGCAAAGGACTATTTATCATAACACATTAGCTCTATCTTTTTTGATAATATATTACTAGTTCATAATATAAAATAGCCCCTCCCCTACAATAAATACCATAGGTCTGCGCCTGATAAATAGATTATCTATTTAACAAATAAATGAGTCTAAAATAATCTTTTAAACTGTACAATGTAGAGTGTATAAGTTTTATTGGTTTTCTTACAATAATTTGATAATTCAATTATAATTTATAACCAAACTGTTTAATTATTATATACTTACAAAACATTAAAACAATCTGTATCCGTGGAAGTAGCGGCCAAATCTAAAAATCAAATATAATCAATCCACATGATCAATATAAATTGGTAATATACTAACAATTATGAGTTTTTGTTTTTTTGGGTTTATTAAAATTTGAAAGCATTTCAGAGGACTCATTTATATTATTATTAACTCTTTTCTTTGTATGAACCACATCATTTTCACTTCCCAAATTATTTATAAGTTCAACCTGAAGTAAAAAAAAAAAATGACCATGATCATTATAATATTTTAATGAAACAAAAGAAAAAAGTTTCAACTAAATGTTGAGTCACATTGGCACACCCAAGAAGCGATTTTTATAACCAACTAGCTGTCCCGCCCAAACCAAAGGTTAAATTAAGAATAACCTCAAGTGATTTGTATGCAACTAAGCCAGCTAGGTAGGCTATTCGATTGCGCCAGAAAATATGTGAGCAGTATATTATCAGGTAGACAATTCACCTGTGGTGGATTGAGTACCCTGCAAAGTGTATAAGTAAATGAAATTAAAATAAAAGCACATGAAAAACATTGCAACAGTGGCCTGTGTCAAAAATTTGTTTTTTTTTTTTATAAATTTATTTGTAAAAATATATATATATGTTATATTTTTATTAATTATAACACTTATAAAGTATGTAAACATTGACAACCTTATAAATAAACAGAAATTATACATAATATATATCTCTTCAAAAATAGAACTATCAGTTTTTTCAGAATTTTTAGCGTATAATATGTATGTTGGATAAGATGTTATATGTCAGAAACCTTCACAGGAATGTAGCTAACAACTTCCAAAAATTTCATGGCGATCAGATGAGCAGTGTAAGAGTGCATAAAAAACATACAGATAAACATTTATTTTTATATATATTGATAAATTTATTTAATATATATAAATATATAAAAATGAATGTTTGTCTATCTATCTGTCCTTTATGCATTCCCAAACTGTTCAACCGATTACAATTAATTTTGAGACAGAGATAGATTAAATCTCTGGAAAGAAGATAGGCTAATTTAAAAAGGTAAAGGTCCAACCTCAGGAGGTGCTTACATAAGGATTTTGAGATTTACAATGAAAATATTTGTTTATAAATGGTTGCTATTGGTAACCATGGTCTGTTTATTTATAAAGTTGTCAATGGTTAGATATTTTATTCCTATTATAATTAATAAGAATATATTAACACACATTTTTGCAAATAAATTTGTAGAAAAATATAAATTTTTAAAATGGGCAACCGTCGCAATGTTTTTCATATGCCTACTTAATTCTGATTTCACTCACTTACGCACCTCATGGGGTCTGCAAACTACTGCAGGTGGATTATCTACCTGATAATTTACTGCTCACATATTGTCTGTGATTTAATATAGTGGATTGCCTACCTAAATAGTTTAGATGTCTGTAAATCACTTCAGGTTAATCTTAATTTAATATTTGGCTCAGGCAACACTGAGTGGGACAGCTATAGTATTTTATATATTGAAGAATACAAAAATGTCAAAATATCTTACTTGTTCTTGTACATTATGAAAATCTACACGATTCAAATCAGTTAGCATTTGATTTATTTGGGTATAATTTTGAAGCACAGCTCTCGCAGTAGTGTATCTGCGTAATGTTTGTGCAAAAGCTCTAACAGCAGTCACCTAAATTATAAATAATAATAATAATAATAAAGATGAACAGTTGAATGAAAATTCTATAAAAAAAAAAATAACTTTTATTGAGATCATTTCTTCTGGACACCCTTGCATTGCAGATATAAGCCATGACTCTAAGTTTTTGGAAAAATTTCTAATGGCTTGTGTTAATGTTCCTGCACATCATTTTTTAATAGTTATATTTTTAAATACAAACATATATAAAATACATACTAGGAACAGGTCGAAAAACATCTGGAATCAAAACTTTCACCAAGTTTTGATAAAAAAGAAAATCGGCAGTTTTAACAAACAGTTGCAATGTTTTGCACTTTGACAATGAATATAATTTTTCTTTAGATAAATATTGTTCTTCTTCATTTATATCATTTTTATTGTCTTGATTACGCCAAAATTGACGCCAAAGTGATTCAACAGTGGACAATTCTAAGTTCAATATGGCATTTAAAAACGCCTACAAAACCAATATTATTTAAATAAAAATAAATAAGTTTCAAATTAAAAATAATTAAATACTTCATAATGTTTACGATACAAATTTTTGAATGTATCTACATCTTCTAAAGTACAATTATCATTCAATTGTGTTTTATCCAATATAATATCTGGAAATTCTGGTATAACATTAGCACCATCACTTAAATATTCTTGGTCTTGTGCTTGAGAAGACGGAATACTGTTGTTTTGAGAACAATTACCAGAATCTGAATTGTTGATGGTATATTGATTGCAATTTCGCTCTTCAGTTTTAATAAACTTAATTTTTTTAGAACTACTACTTTGATTTGTTTGACCTGGTAGGTTTTCTTCTTCTTGAAAGTCATTTAATAATGAACTAGGCTTAATTTGTATGCCATAATAATGATATTTGGAATTTCCTCTAAAAAACAAAAAATGGGTTAAATTAATAATATAGTGTAATCATATACTAAGAAATAGCACCCTACCGAGTTCCTAGACGCCTTGTACGTAATCCCGTGAACACAGATCGGATAAGTTTACCAAATGATGGTGCATTTACAGGATCAATTTTAGTTTCAGAGCAATATGTTAAATAATTATCATATATCGTTGATCGAAGTAACGATACTCCTTCAGTCTTTTCATAATTTTCCATCAACCAGTCTACCTTTATAATAATATATTATTGAATTATTTATTATTTCACATCAAATCTATCCACAACTTACAGTTGCAGAAGAAACTTTATTTGTATGCATAAGACCAGAATCCTGCATTCCTCCATTTGACTCAACACCATTCAGTTGATCTATGTTTGTTATATCAGACTCTGTAGCATGTACTGCATGATGTGACATACCCTAAAGATAAAAATAAAGTATTGATAATTAATTATTTTATTTTATATTTAATTTATAAGAATCTTGACAATCTATTAAACAAAATACATTGAAACACATTATAATCATAACAACTATTTACCGATGATTTAGCAGAATTTGGGCCGTCTCTTTGAGCAGTAGCAATAGTAGTATGATCATTGTCAACATTCTGTTGTACAATATAGGTTCCATTACCTATAATTTGTGCATGACATGCTGGTTGGCTTAAAGTGCTCGTAACCTTTAACATTTTGAACATGTTTTAATTTTAATATTTTATTAATTTATTATAGTAATGCAATTAAAATCAATTATACAGAAAGATATAGAAAGTTTTGAACATTAATTTGACATATTATTTGTAAAATGTAAAACAGAAAAATACCTCATTTGTCTGTATTATATGTACAATTAAAAGAATATTATTAGTAAGGACTTTTTGGATAATTCTTTAAGTCAAAATCATGAAAATTTCATAATAAAAATAAATCAGGATTCGTATAAATATTAGTTACTTGAGAATAAGAATTTGTGCTTGGAGTGGAATAATGGGTTTGACCAGTCTGATACATTGTTCCATTCTCACCCATAGTATAAACTGGGTATGCCCTGAAAATTAGATAAATAACTATATAATATATATTAAAATTGATAATAAAACATTTACATTTCTCCATTTGTGAAAATTGTTTGTTTTCCAGTTCCTTCAACATATTGTACATAAGTAGAATGACCAACATTATCAGAATCCACAGACTCTACTTTAGGAACTAAAAAGAAAATAAATAATTAGATATATAAGTTATAATATACAAGCAATAAATTAATGTTATTTATTTTACAAAATAATTGTAAGAAATCAATTTAAAATAAACAAAGGTGTCATAAAGACTCCACATACAATATTATACTAATAAACATTTATCATAAATATTAACATAAATAAATGTAATGTTATATGAAACACAGCTTAACTTTAGTGAAAATGTCTGTATCCATTAGCTGTTTGAGATTTTAAATAAAATAAAAAGTACTACTGCAGAAAGTTTATATAAAATAAAATAAAATTAAGAAATAATAAACCAGGTATTTTTAACTAAAACAATTTGAAATGAAAATCAAAACAAATGTTTCACTAAGTCTTACCCAATGTTGGTATTGGTATAAGGGATGTATAAGATCTTCCTTGAGTCTCTTCTTAATTGTAAGCATGTAATTATATAATAACAATATATGATAATATATATTTTATTAGAACATAAAGAACTAATATTATACAAGAATAAAATAAAAATTGTAATTTTATTTGAATAAGATCTATTTTTATCATACAAAAAAAAAATCTTTTTCTATTTCTTACATTATATTGATATAATGGACATTTTGTTGAACTCACCTGATTCTGTCATAATATGGCCATTATCAACATTAGTAACTGTATTCCTATCTTTATGATTTAAGTGATGTTTATCATCCATTGGTTTATTAGATTCATCATCATAAACTAAACTAGTTTCAGACAGTATAGTATTTGCAAGTTGTCCATTACTTTTGACTCTCTGAAAAAATAAAGATTAATAATATACACATAACTCTATATAAGTCAATGAAGTACTAGATTAATAAATGTACATACCGTGGAAGTTTGTTGTACTGGTTGTACAACAAGAGTTTGACCAACTCCACCTGCTGTTACAACAGTTATAGTACTAATTTGAGAGCCAGTACCTGCTGACCCTTCTAATTTGATTTCAACCCGTACAGAAGTCGCCATAGAATTACCTAAACACATAATTAATTTCATAATTTTCTTAAAAATTGAAAAATAATATAAATTGAACTTACAGTCAAAAATTATGAACAAAATTAATACACATATAGTGTAAAAAACAATTAAATTAATATTTATTAAATACTTAAACAATTTTGGATATCTAATTTAATGCAATCGAAAAACAAAAATAAATGTTATAATAAAAAAACGGTAACTATAATCATATATAATTGACTCCTTTGTCATAAAAACAAATTAAGTCGCCATAGCAACTGATAACATCAAATACAAAAAAATATGAATTATGATTAAACATTATTTAGAAGTTTAACATATTAACAAATTATATTATAGTGTAACAAAAATAATTTTAACTAGGCCCCAGTCAAAAAGACATTCATATAAAAAAAAATTGTTTAAAACTTAATCTATGTTAAAAGTATAAAGTATGATATTTTTTTTTAATTTGTTTTTATTGATTATTAAAAAATAAAAATAATTTATTCATTATAAAAAATGTTTAGGTATGTATAGTACCAACTTATTTAAAATATTAACTTAAATATTACAAATAAGACATTTTTATTTTAAATATCCTAACTCCCTAATAAAAATGAATTGTGCAATAGCAAATTTATAAATACAAAATAAAAAACTTAAGACATTCATTTAAACTAAGTCGTTAAAGTTGAAAAATAATTTAAAAACTAAATTTTATAATTTTAAGTAATTAATAATTGAGTAGGTATTAAAAATATAATGTCATAATGACAACAATATACCTACATAATATGGATATTAACTATATAAGCTATAATTACCGAGTATATTCTAATAATTTTGTTTTTATTAAGTTGTAAACAATAAAAACTTTATTCCATCACTTCCTTCGTTTCGTTTTTTTTGCGGTAAACGTAGTCGTGCGTAGGCAACGGAATAATCAAACTTAAATGCATTTCTCGTTCGCGTTCATCGATCACCCGAATTATTGTTGAGTGTTGACGGGAAAAGACGTCCATGGTGGCTATGGCTACGGCTTCTCGCCCGTTGCTAGGAGCGGTGTCTGTCACAACAAACGCGCGACCACGATAAAATAACAATAAACAAGGTACGACGGCAACGGGCAACGATGAACACTGATCAAGTGTCTTTAATCAATGAACAACTGGACGTCTGGATATCATCGCTCGACGGTCATCGGATCTTGCGCCTTTCAGTGTATCCAGTTCGCGTCGTTTCATTGGGTGTTGATATTTGCCGCCAAAAACAGAATTCATTTATTCGTGCGGGCGACGGACAAGCGATCGATAACAAGATTACAGGAATAGGGCGCGCCGCCGCGTGTTGTCTCCGCGGATGATCGCTACGCCCGAAGCGCCACCGGCCGCCGACACCATCGTGTGTATGTCGTGCAGTGGCCCGTACATAGGAGTTATTTTCACTGTGGGCCAATTTACCACCAGTCGAGCATTAACACTAGCATGGGGCCATAACTGGACATTTTTTGGGGAGCCGGGTGGTCGGAATTACGACATAAACAATACGCATGGGGACTGAGCAATTTTATTTTATAGAAATGTATTGTCGTATTATAAAAATCGCGTAAAATTCATTTTTTTTCTTTAAAAAACATTGACGGTCCAATCTATATATTTTAATGTATATTACGATGAATCGTTATCGAAGCGAGTTCTGACAATCTAAAATTTCATTGTTGATTTCTCAAAAAAGTTTTTATTGTTTTGTTCTTATAAACAGTGTAAATACGCAACAGTGGATGGAACCACTGACGTATGTAAACATAATCTAATGGTTATCAGTTTATCACTTAAAATGAAAAACCTCACGTATGACATCAAAAGTATTTAAGTATGTACGAGCCACAGGTTATGGTTGTGTAATATAGGTAGCATATATATTGTATAATATACATTACACATACAGCGGCGTGATGAAGTGGGGAGGGATGGAAATCGAGAGGCAGAGTTACAAATATTATAGTCGATGCCTTTATCCGGGTTATTGGTGCTGCAGATCCACTAATTATGCATAGGTACACAGCAATATGCATGCAATGTTTTAATTGAACCAAAAATTCCACTATGGACCTTGGTCAGGGGGGCTTCCCCCCTATATACGCCACTATGGAGGCGTGTGCGTATAAGCTCTGTCCGAACAGTGTTTGTCGAATGTGTGCTTGCTGGTGTGCTTCGGAAGCTGCTCGTGTGCACTGTGTTATGCACTTTACACTTTTACAGTTGTACAACTGTAAGTTTTCCGTATTGTCGTAATGTTGTATATGGTGTATACACGGGCAGATTGGACATTTTAAGAATTTAAAGTAGAACTAAGTTCACTAATCAAAGTCCAACCATACATTCCCCCACTCCCCGTGGAACATCAACTTCGGCACCAATCTCGAAATTACAAAATTCAAGGAAGAAACCACCCTACCATTAATGTATAAAAACTACCTATACGAAATGCGACAGAAACACATAAATGACAATCAGCACATAAACATCTGTTGTAGTTATAGTATGTACTATGCAAGAACTAAAGCTGACTATACACGGAGCGGGTGAGCCGCGCGCGGTTTCGGATTATGATCCGCGGTGATTAGAAATGACTTCCGCGGCTTGCTTACACACGTAGACGGTTTTAAAAGTAGTTTCGACCTGTTTTTTTGGCGCCAATTTTTTGCTCACGATAATACTAGTTTAGCGATTATTGCCATCAGTTTCTCTGAACACGTGGTTGAATAAAAACTCCTGTTTTAAGTGAAACATTTTGTAACTTTGTAAACATTTTAAAAATGTGCATACAATTATTGGATGACGTGGAAACTGTAGCTGTTGCATATGCGCTGTATAAACGAAAACAGCAGAAAAATAATATATCGAATAGGCGTTATTGGGTACATCCAATTAACTTAAAAAGGTCGCAAGAAGACCAATTCAATGTTAACTTTATGGTACTCCGAGTACATCCAAAAGAGTTTCTAAAGTATCTAACCGAATGTCTATACAATCGTTTGATAAGTTGGTGTGCAAATATTTTATTTATAAAAGGGGAAAGTAGGTGTTGAGTGTACCAAATTGATCATTCAAAAAGTTTGCAAATTTAATACAAGGTTCCTTATAAGTTGACTATTTAAAAAATATCGAAAATACATAGCCACAATATTTTTTTATGACCATTTAAAGTTAAAACATTGATAAAATTCGTGAATATCGCGAAAATGTTAAAAAAATGTTGTAGTTAAAAACTTATAAAATGATCAATTTGTATAACTTAGGGTTGAAAATTTCAAACAAGTTTTCTTATAGGTATTTCATACAGTAACCAAAAAATCTAAAAGATTTATACACATGTATAATTTTTGTTATAGATGTTTTAAATTCAGATTTTGACGAAATTAGATACTCAATCTGAGAATAACGATTTTAGTTATTTTGTTGTACTTTATTTAAAAATATTATTCGTAGGTACTTGAAACTTTTTAAATACCTATATTAGATTAAATGTTTTTGACAAAAATTAATTCAACTTACAGTATTACTAATAGTAACATAATTACTTTAAAATCAATATTAAGTATAATAAAATATACTTAATAATATAGGATGACAGTTATTTTGATTTACAATGACTTTATATCATTAAATTCAAAATTAGAACATCCATTATAGTGACTTACTGTTATTTACCTAACTTACTCCTGTTACTGAGTTACTTTTTAATGACGATGCCTGGCCAAATTAAGGTATACACTTTTTTCGGGAAGCGTCCTTTATATTTTTCCACTTGATTTTTAGTTCTTTTACTAATTTGAATCAATACATTTAATTACTTATTTAAATTAATCAAATTTCAAAACATTATTTCTGATTAAGCATTGCGAAAAAAAATATAATTGATATATAACTTAACTAGATATTATTAAAACTAAAAATAGTTGTTTACATATTACATTTAAACTGATACATAATTGCTTTTTTATTTTATATGTTTAAGTAATATCCAAATACAGTTGGAGCTGTATGTTTATTTATTTGTATTCTTATTTTTGCTTGTTTAGGGAGATTGGTAGAAGAGATATCGAAGGCTAACATTTGTGTATCAAAATTTTCAGGGATTATCAAAAATAAACGTGCAACAATTGAGAAAAATCGGTTCAGTTGTTTTCCTGGTTAGTAAGAACAAACTAAAAACCATTTACTATGTTATATATCTTCTCTTCTTCTTCGGTTTTTTTAAAGGTCATTGAGGCCCATTACCGCAACACAAACTTGCTTCCATCTGTCTCTGTCCTGTGCTATTGTTTCTCCATCTCGTATTCCAATCTCTCTTAAATTCTTCTCCACTTTATTAATCCACCTTTGTTTCGGCCTGCCAAGTGGTCTATTTCCCTGGGGTTTCCATTTTAAAACCTCTTTCATAAGACCTCCATAATTTGTCCTCCATACATGACCGGCCCATGCCATTCTCCTATTTTTTAATACCTCTACTATGTCTGGCTCTTTATATAATTGTTGTATTTCTATATTATTTCTTTTCTCATATTGTTGTGTCATGTTATTTATTTTTGGCCCAAATATTCTTCTTAATATTCTTCTTTCGAGTATTGCTAATTTGTTTTGGTCTCCTTTAGTCGTTGGCCATGTTTCACACGCATATAAAAGGACTGGTCTAATAATTACCTTGTATATTGTAATTTTTGATTTGAGTAATACCTCTTTTGATTTTAGTATACTCGTTACTCCATTATAGCATTTATTTGCTGCAGTTAGTCTTATTTTAATTTCATCGTGATTATTATTTTTGCTATTTATTGTAACACCTAGGTGTTTAAAATTCTGCACTCTTTCAAATTTATAATTCTCAACTTCTAAATTTTCCTCGTGATTTTCTCGCCTAGATATTACCATATATTTGGTTTTTCCTTCGTTTATTTGTAATCCAATGTCTTTGCTGTTTATTATTAGTTCTTTGGTTCCTGCTTTGACTTCTTGGCTGTCTGATCCCAATATGATAATATCATCCGCGTACGCTAGTACTCCGCATTGTCTTCTGTTCTCTCCCAAATTTACCCCACCATATTTTTTCTGAGTTTTTCTTACTACCATTTCTAATGCTATATTAAAGAGTATTGGGGATAGGGCATCTCCCTGTCGAAGTCCAGTCTTAACTTCAAATTCATCTGATATATGTTGATTGAATCTAACTTTACATCTAGTTTTATTTATACATAATTTTATCATTTTCACTATCTTAGCTGGTATCCCAAAGGTTATAAGTGTGTCCCATAGTACTTCTCTATTAATTGAATCATAAGCCTGTTTATAGTCAATAAATATTAGATGTAGATCATTGTCGAATTCATAATGTTTCTCAACTAGTTGTTTAACCGTGAAGATGTGATCTATGGTGGATTTACCACTCATAAAACCACATTGGTAGTCTCCAATGATATCTTTTATGTAAGGCTTTATTCTGTTTAGTATGAGACCTGACAATATTTTATACATTGTATTTAGTAGCTATATTCCTCGGTAATTTTGGTAGTTTGATCTGTCTCCCTTTTTATAGATTGGACAGATTATTGCTAGTTGCCATTCTTTTGGTATTTCTTCTTTATGCCATACATCTCTGATTAATTTCCCTACTTCACTTATTAATTCCTCACCACCATACTTTAAGAATTCTGTAACTAAGCCATCTTCACCTGGCGATTTATTGTTTTTAAGTGTGTTTATGGTCATTCTAATTTCGTCGTCCGTTGGCTCTACGTCTTCAGGTTCTGCTGTATAGTACTCAATTTGCGTATGGTCTTGGTGCGTTTGTGGGTTGAGTATTTCCTCGAACATTTTCCCAAATTGTTTTGCAATTTCTTCTCCTTCTGTTACAAGTTCTCCATTTTCTTCTTTCATTATCTCTGTTCTGGGGTTATACCCCGTTTTTAATTCTTTTGTTTGTTTGAAGAAGAGTTTCGGGTTCGTCCTGTTGTCCTCAATCTGTTTTATTCTTTCCTTTTCCCATAATCGTTTTTCCCTTCTTATTATACGTTTAGTTTCTCTAAGATTCTGGGCAAATTTTATGTTGTTTTCTATGTTTGGGTTTGTAAGCATCAATGATCTCGCTTTATCCCTTTCTTCAATTGCGCTTTGACACTTATCGTTAAACCATTTGTACTTTTGTACTTTTTTCTTTTTTCTTACGTGTTCCAAAGCAGTTATTTTTAATATTCTCTCTAATTTTTTCCAACGGGTTTCAATATTTTCTGCCTCTATTCCATTCTTTAATTTATTTTTTAGTTCATTTCTATATTCCTTTAGCATTTCAGAGTTTTTTATGTTATCTATATCGACTTTTTCTTCTATTATTGTCTGTTATATATAACAGTACCTAATAGTATCGGCATATGATTAAAATAATTCTTTGGTAATCTTAGTTATGTTTGTCTGTCTGTAACTAAAAAATTCAAATTCTACTGAACAATTTAGCATTTTCAATAAAAGTTATATTAATAGATTGTTTGAAACTTGAACGGTGTTTATAGTTTATTTTTCAACTCCTGTTTAAGTACTTAAAGGTAGCTCCACAGTTACATATGAATTTAGTTTTTGGCTTACAAAAAAAGAATATTTTTTTTGTTTATTTATAGGGTTGCTATTGGTTCCATATTATATTACTATTATAATTAGTAGAGGTATAGCATATATAATTTTTTACAAATATATTTATAACTAGCTGACCCGGCAAATGTTGTTTTGCCATATTAATTATAGCATCTGCCCGTAACTTCGTTTGTGTAGAACTTGAATCATATATCATATATATCATTAAATCATATTGAAAATAAGTAAACATTAAATTTATTGGGTTAGAGCTTCTCTGTAAACGATGTTTAATGACGGGAAGTGGTTGTCGGAAATCTCCAGCAAATACAAAAGTAATTCCGCCCATGAGAGCAGAGGAGTTTCTAAGATCTTTTATGGTTCTGTCCACGACCTCTATATGTGCTCTATGGTTCATGGTACATTCATCCCACATAATCAATGAGGTGTCTTGTAGTAATTTACATATCTGGCCGCTCAAACTTCCCCTTCCATGTTACCGCCTACACTGAGATTGAGAGTAACGTCGTGCGGGTACGGCGTTATAATATATATCATCCTCTATTTCAGTCTCTTACAGCCCTTTTTTAGTATTAAAAAGTAGCCTATGTTTTTTTCAGTGTCTAAACTATCTATGTACCAAATTTTAATTAAATCGGTTCAATAGTTTCGGAGCCTATTCAATACAAACAATCAAATCTTTCCTCTTTATAATATTAGTATAAAAAACCTTTGTTATGGGTAACTCCGACTCGGTGTTACCATTGGTTACAGATGTCCATTGGCGATAGATAATATTTATCATTATACTTTTTAATTCATCTGTTAACAAACATTAAGTACTAGAAATTATTTGAAATGTCACCCAAAAATCAAACATTGGTAGATCAACTAGATAAGCACTACATTTTTATTTAGATATACCTGTATAAAAATAATGTCGGATTTGGTTTATCTAAAGTTAATAGACTCATAAATTACTGGATCGTTTTCAATAAAACTTATATTAATATATTCCTTGAGACTTTGAGGGTGTTTATAGCTAATTTTTTTCAACCTCTTTAGGTATAGGTATACCGTTATAGGTAGCTCAGTACTCATACATTAATTTGTATTCAGCTCAAGAAAAAAGAATAATTTTTAATTTATTTATAAGGTTGCCATTTGTTACATATTAGACTATGATTATAATAAGTAGAAGTATGACATATACAATGTTTTATAAATATATTAATAAAAAAAAAAATCTTTGGCATGGGTAATACTGGGCGGGATAGTTAGTAAATAGTAATTTATATACCTACACATGTTTATACTAGTATTATATACTTATTTTACTATTAGTAATATAATGGTATCTAAGTTAAACTAATTTTTGACAAAAATAAATTGCATACATTATTGTATAATAATTATTAATATAATATAAATTGCACATATAATATCAGTTATTACTAACTATTATTAACTTATAATTCAATATCAACTATTTAATTATATACCTAAATAAACTATATATGAATAGGGTATTGCCTATTTCTATCTGTTTTCTGTAATATTAACAATTGGTAATTGCTATACAGAATCCAAGCACTCCAAGCCCATGCACCTATTTAAAAACGTCAATATAACGGTAACTACATACGATTCGAAATAGGTTTTTATGTGAAATATTATTATTCGAATCAGATTTCGTAATTGATGATTACCAACACAATAATAACAATCAATATAATTATATGAAATACTATAGGTACCTAATGCCTATTTATATTATTGTAATCGTGCGCCGTCTCTCGAACGTCAAAGTCCACTCGGCTCACACTCTCATCCGTTATCGCGCGCTCGCACACGCACACACGCGGCGTGGCCGAGACCAAAGTGCTGAACCGTCTGAACCAGTATTGGCTCGTCGCCGTCCATACCGCTCACAGGCCACAGCTCAGCGCTCAGTCGCCATCACGCCACCAGTGCGATCGTTTTATAATACAGTTATTGAAATAACTACAAGTAACTTATCTGTGCTAGCGGTCATTGTGGTGCCGTACTACGATTTTATAACAAAATAATATCGTCATCAGCATTATAATGTATTATTTTATTTATTAAAACCTATCGCGTGCCGTGATAAAAACGCGTTTCTCTTCGCACACAATATCGCGTGCCCAACATAATACCATTGTTTACAGCAATCGGTTTGGTTTAAGTCGTTAACCTTTAAACATCGTTTCGGCGTATTCTGTGAAAACGGCGTGCGATTTCAGCCATCGTCGTACAATATACACGGGCGGCCACACCTAGCTTGGGCCCACCGCCGCGCCACCACGATGGCCATGCTGGTCGGAGGCCGCGACAACGTAGTGTCCATATCGGCGGCCAAGTCGATGAAAATGTTGGCCTTCTCCGTGGTCTGGGGCTCGTGGATCGTCGTCAAGAACGCAGCCGCTCGGGCCGTCAGCCCGCTGTGGTCGGACGGCGGCGGCGGCTACAGGGATGTCGGCGGCGGCGGTAACAAAAAGGCCAACAACGGGGTTGCTGACGACGACGCTGTCGCCACTGTTACCACTATCACCTCTGCCAGCGGCAAGGACGTCCGCCGGGCGCCCAGGGATCGTCCGCCGCCGTGTCTGTCTACCACGGTTTACGGTACCCACTCGTACGTCAAAGTCAAGGTTCCATGTTACTATAATATCATATATAATATTATACCTAAGTACCCGTCTACGTATAAATATATTCTAAAACTCATAACTAGTTCGTGAATTTTAATTTCCTAAAAAAACAAGAAAAATGCCTTTAAAAAATACGATTTAATGCACTGATAATATTAGAAGACTTCGAAAATTATGAATAGTCTATCCAAAAGTTGATCTCGAGTAATTTTTTATGATTTTAAGCTTATTAAAATTTTCACAACTGTTGATAATCGTTACGGGAATGGTTAGAAATATTCTTAGAGCTATTTCTACGTTTGGATAGATATCTTGTATGTTTTGTCTGCGACTAAAATGATGAAATACTATATCTTATGTACTGTTACCACTATAACTAATCGACCATCGATGCCGTACGGGTTGTCATATAATATGCATAATGCATATCGTTCTAATGTAAACATATATTCTATTAAAATAAAGTTATAATAAAATATAATATTTATATACAGGGCACTTTGTTGATTAATAGTGGTCTAAGTGTGAGGGCATTATATAAAATTAATTGGGTAGGTTATCATTGATTATAATATGTAAATAATAGATATAGTATAGACTTTGTATATAATCAATGCTATTAATATTACCTACACGATTTAATAGATACTTGTTTAGTGCAATATTTTTACAGCATACTTACAGATATCATATTGTAACAATAATTCTAAAAAAATTGATGTACTTGATATTTGATTTTTAGTTCAAATGTCCATACAATTTCTAAAGCATATTTTTGTATAATATATATGTATAAAGATGGCTGATATAATGATAAGAATAAATTAATAAAATATGTGCTGTAATAAGTGTTACTGTAATTATACAACTATACTAACAAACTATGCTACCTGCCTAATCATACTATTAAATATTGATCAATCATCAAATTGAAATAAAAGTTTTATTTTTATAATTTTTTTTTATCATCATTCAAGTAGATGTCTGTTGAATATTATCTGGTGTTTAATTTATTAGCGTTCCGAAATTTAGAAACGGTTGCGTTAAAATAATTATTTTCTATATTATAATAAAATATTATTTATCTTAGATGCCGTAATATTAAAATGTTAAGAAATTATTCTTAATCATTGTGTTTATTAAAATTTTGTAATTTAAGCAAATCAAATAATTTAAATCACATTTTTTCTCTAAGAAAAGATATTGTTTTTGAAATTATTTTAGATATTTGTATATTCTGATTTTTTTTTAATTCCAACCACAGATATTAGCACGGCTAACGTCTATTATATTTATTTAGGGTGTTAAATTTCATTACGTTGAATGCGGTGACCCCAAAGGCATGATTGTTCTATTGCTACATGGATTTCCATCGTGTTGGATTAGTTGGCATCATCAAATTCCCACCTTGTCAAAACATTTTCGGTAAGTAACTAACAAATAATATTGTTGTTTGGAAGCACTTTTTTAACATGACTTATAGTACAAATATGACAGTAATATTATCTGATATACTATTTTATCTACTGAAGTTGCAATCTGTTATTAGAGGCGTCGTGCGCGTCTTATTAGTTAGTTACTA
>JACXSJ010000184.1:11607-70819 GCA_014851325.1 Pentalonia nigronervosa
AAAATAATGCGTTGTCTCAAAAAATCGATTTTACGATTTGTAAAAAAAAATTTTTTTTTGTTATCTAAAACGCTATCAGGTATACGAGTTATTTGAAAAAACGCGGCAAATTGGTGTCATAGTTTGCGAACTCCTACAGCAAATAATCCGCTTGGGGCGTAGCGGGCAGCCGCCAGTTTTCGTTGCGTAGACTATAGTAGTTTCACTACTACTAACTCCTTTATCACTTGTCAGCTGGTCTTACGGCAAGACCCAGTCCGAAACCAAGCATCCATATATTCGTTCATTCTACATTTATAGTAGATACAGCGACACAAAAACACACAACCACTGTCTCGCAATAATTAGTTACGACTAGTAGTTTTCGTAAATTATTTGACTAGTACAAATAATTTACAAAAGCGAAAGACCGATTAAGTTTATTGCAAATCGCATATGCATTACACTGAGCATCATAAAATACGGTAAAAATCTATTAATAATAAACGAACTACATAAGATAAAATTACATTCAAACGTTCGATAGCATTAATTGTATACTAATTGGACACCATAGAGTGTAGATAATATTGATAAATATTATTATAATCAAAAATATTATTAGGTATATAATAAAAATATGTAATACTATTATTTTAAATTTATATAATATAGTTCACGGTCCAGTACCACGCTGCTTGAGGCCCACAAGTGAGCCGCAGCCAATAGGCTGGGAACCGCTGGTATAATATATTTAGTAAATTGTTCATTGAACCTCTTTAGGATAGATTTTATTTAGTTTTAAAATAATATACTTACATTCAGTTGTCCGTTGGTATCAACTATTAAATAAAATTGATTCATGATAATTAATCATTTTTTAGCACCCCCTGCGGATTGCTGTACAGTTCAGAATGAGGAAAATATCCCATTAAATTGTCAAGCAGTAATTAAGATAGACCAGCTAGACCCGTCATATTCTGAAATCAACAAAATATGTATCTCATTTAAACGAGCGAAGACAGCTTCTTTTGATTTTAACTGTGAAATAATTCCTCAAATACCCGTGAGTACTGATTTATAATATTATCGTTTATAGTTTCATTTATATTACAATATTTTAAATTTATTTTTATATTTAATATCAATATTTTTATAAACTAAATACGTATTAGGTACCTACTATATTTTCCTCCTGTTAACAACGTACACTAAATTTTATCGTTAACGAAAAGGGTCTAGAATTATAGTTGCTTCCCAATGGCAGCTTATAAATAATTAAGTGGTTTCTAAACAATACAAAATGTTCACACATTAAAATAGATTTGTAATTACAAAGTCTGTATCAGTCTGTTAGTTAATTGTAACTTTATTAATTACATTATCCATTCGTTTTTAACTTGACGAAGTTTTAATGATATTATTAAAATAAACATTTAACTTGACTTAACTTAAATTTTCCTATACTAACTTAACTTAATAATTTATACAAATTCCGAATTCGTTTACTTGCTCAATCTTGAATTTCAGTTGTATACTACATAATATTATTATTATGTACTCTTTATATTAACATAATTTATATAACTATATATTTATCGTAACTTAAAGTAAAATCTCTAATAATTTTTAAAAATCTAATCAGTTATCTAATTTCTCAGGTAAATCAACAAACTGCTTTTGTTGACGCATCTCAAGTATATGGAGCGACCGCAGCCCAAGCAGACTCTCTTCGTTCTCATGAGTTTGGAAGATTAAAAACTCAGGTGATCGATGGACAAGAATTTGGTGCTCAAGAACAAAGAAACGGATTAAAATTTTGCGGTGGTAGAAATAATGTGAATTATTGTTTCGACCGAGGTACTGTAAGAACTAAAAATATCACGAATTTGGAAATCATTATGCTATTTAAAAATGTTGTGTTTAGGCGATCCTAGAAAGAATCAGAATTTTGGTCTCATATTATACGAAGAGACGTTTTATAGGTTTCATAATATAATTGCCGGATTGTTACACAATAAGAATCCAGATTGGTCAGATGAAATACTATATCAAGAAGCTCGAAGGTTCATAATCGCAGTTCTTCAGATTATTGTTTATCGAGATTACTTAACGGTTTTACTTGGTAAATATCTATTTATCCTAGGAGTCACTTCTTTTCGATAGAAATTACTTTATGTAAATATACTTATATAAATACATATACATTAAATTATTAAGAATTATAAGAGGCACAATATTCATTAATTAAAAATATGAAATATATATTAATTTAAATTTAATTTATAAAAAATTAAATATTGTCATGTTCATAGGTAAGGATTATTGTGAAAGAGTTGGGTTGACTCTTGTTAAAAATAATAAAACTGTATATGATCCATTAATCATGCCTCAATTGGCTGTCGAATTTCCAGGAGGTTGTTTTCGAGTTCCACATAACGTCGTACCTTCGATATTTTAGTAATTTGTTAATGTGCCTAATTACATAATATCCTTTATATTAATAATGCGATTAATCAAGTTTTTTAGACGAAAACAATAATATTTTAGAAAAATTCAAACTTAACGAGAATATGGGATTTCCTGATCCATTAGTCGATGGTGTTAAAATTGAAGAGTTACTCAGAGGCATGTCAAATATACCAGGTCGTTGTCCATTAGCATCGTATAATTTATTGGTAATATAGTTTTATAATAATATATTGACATATTTTTATCTGCTAACTAACACAAATTATGTAATTATTTTTAAGATATCAAGTCGTATGTTCCATAGTTGGGTAGGTTCTATTTCAGACGGAGACTTAGGTAGTATAGACATTCAAAGAGGCCGCGATATTGGTTTACCTCCATATATCAAAGTCAGAGAAATTTGTGGTTTTCCAAAAATTACATCATTTAATGATCTAGTTGGTGTATTATGGATTACTGTGAGTATTTTTTTTTAATTTTTACATAATAATTCTTATATTTTTATTCAAACAAATGGAAAATAAAATTGAATTTGTTTATTATTATTACCTAAGGTTATTTATGCGTGTGTGTATTGTCTTACTGTATGTTTTAAGCTTGCAGTTCTTAAACTTTTTAAATATATGAACGCCGTACGCAGACCCTTGATGAAAAACTTTGTCAAACTACGTTGTGAACCCTTCTCCAGTATTTTCTTTTGAATAACCTTTTTTTTTATTTATAAATTATTTACAAGAATAACATCAGGTATCTTGTAAACTATTTTAATCAATCGTCCATAGCCGGAACCACCGATTAAATTTAAAACTGCATAACATAATGTTATGATAATAAAATAATTTCAATTTCAAGAATTTTAATAATTCTTAATTAATTCTAAATTATTATAGTAAACAAATTTGTAACCTCCTTATACAATTTTTACTTATGAAAATTTGTCATTCAAGAAAGTTGTCTTTGTCCACATTGTCTAAACTTTGCCATCATTAACCTAAACGCGGCTTTGTAGCTTACCAGCTGTATTGTCGATTTTAATGAAAAATATATTTTCAGTTATTGAAATCTATATATTTTGTTTAATTTGTCTATTTGAATTTGTTTTTAATTTTTGCTACTTAATTAATCATATTCAGGACATTGATTTACTACAAACGTATTATGACAGTGTTGAAGATATAGATTTGCTAGTAGGAGCTTTGCTTGAACCACTTGTCGATGATGCAATGGTTGGTGAAACTGCAAGGTGCATAATCGCTGATGGGTTTTATCGTATTCGATATGGCGATCGTTTCTTTTGCGATGTACAATCTCAACCAGGAAGTTTTACTGAAGGTATATATGATAATAAGTTATGGTTTTCTAGAATATAGAATGATAGTATTTTTTATATGTATTTGTAATATTAGAACAATTTGATGTCTTATGGAGCCTCAATCTTACTCAAGTATTTTGTGCAACGACAAGGATCGATAAATTACCATGCGATATTTTCATACCAAATGGGTAGATATATATATGTATATTTTTGATTAATTATTATACGTATTTGATAAATTGTATTCATATCGGTATTATCAATTTTTAAAATACATAATATCTATGTGTTATTTATATAATATATCGATGCAGATAACACATTTTAAAGTAATTTGTACATCCAGCTAATTTATTATAATTTTGTTTTAAGGCTTTCAGGGATGTACAATTGTGAGTCATTCAATTTGGACCTCGAAGCATGGAGAGAATATTAATTAAAATGGTTAACTTAATATGTTATTATTTCTTGAAATGGAAATTCTAAAGTCAATTGTTAGTTTAAATAATATACATATTAGGTATAGAAGACTAAAATAAAAATCTAATTATTTAATGGGAGATATAAAATAGATTTAATTTTCAAAATTGTACAATACATTTAAATTAAAAGTTAAAGATTTGCAAAAAGTTATTATTCTAATACAATTATATTATGTATCAACTCATACATTTACGCATAATACGAGTATAATATAATTACATAATTTTTAATTTAATGTTGTTCTTTTTTGTATTAACGTACCGAACCACGTCTCCCTTTTTCCCTCTAGTAATATCCCTAGATATTTGAAGGAAGGTCCCAACCGGACGGCCTCACCCTGGATCCGCAGGCTCAGGTCGGCCCTCCCATACTGCGACTTGAAGAAGACGGCCTGCGTCTTGTCGACGGCAAGCTGGAGCCCCAAGCCGATAATATGGTCGGTGACTGCTTCGAGGGCCGAGTTGGCGCGGTCCTCCACCTCAAACAGCGTTTTCCCCTCCGACACCACTAGCGTGTCGTCCGCGTACCCGATGACCGTACAGCCATCGGGTAGCGGAAGGCGGAAAACTGTGCCGAATGCGACGTTCCACAAGAGCGGCCCGAGCACGGAGCCTTGGGGGACTCCGCGTGTGACGGTCTCCGTCACGGGGACGCCATCGTGGTCGTCGCATAGGTGTACCACCCGATCCCTGAGATACGAACCCAGGATCCGTTGGATGTATGGCGGGAAATCCATACATACCAACGCCTCCCGCACCACGTCCCACCCGACGGTGTTGAACGCGTTCCGGATGTCCAGACTAACGGCCACGACGTAGCGCCGCCTGTTAACGGCAGAGACGAGTCTCTCTCGTAACAGCCTGAGCGCGTCGTCCGTGGCTTTGCCAACCCGAAAACCGAACTGCCTATCAGACAGCTCGATTTCCGTGGCCGACATGTGTCCATTCATCCTAGTCATCAGCAGGTACTCGAAGATCTTCCCGACGTCGTCGAGAAGACACAGCGGGCGGTACGAAGACGGCAGCCCCACCGGCTTTCCCTATTTCGACAGGAGCGCGCTTCCATCGACCGGGGAAGGTGCCCTCCCTCAGACAGAGGTTGAACACGTTAGTGAGCCATTCCGGCCCCGCCGCGTGGACAACGCCCCAAACCCGGCTGGGAATCCCATCCGGGCCCGGGGCCCTGTTTCGGCCGCGGAACCTGGTCACCGCAGTGGTCACCTCTGCCAGAGTGAACTCCGCAACGCCCTCGGGACCGTGTCTCGACGAGGTCGGCTGGACCCCCGTCTCTGTTCCCTTGGGAGAAGAGGACGGCGGCGATGTTGCGGACCGCACTCGGATCCATCGTCGCCGTCGCCGGGGGGCCACGAATCTTCAAAAAAACAAAACAAAACAATTTACTTGGTACGAGCGCGGGCGGTGACGGTCGTGTCCTTGACACGTGCCGGGTATGAAATATAAATAACGCCAAACTACATCGTGAAATAATGCGATAAGATAAATATGTCGATATGAGCCGCGGACTACTGATATGGATAAAATAAAATTATAATTACCTAATGCCTTCGTATACAAAGATGATATATATAGGTAAAATATTAGGCAGACAGACTCGAAAACGAAACCAGTCTGTACGCGCACTTTTTATAAAAATTTTGGTTCAAAAAACGTAAAAAACGGTTTATTATTTCCAAAGAATTTACAATATAATGATACGCGCTTCTCCTGCCGAACTCGTTTATAACCGTTTTGTTATAGGTATGCAATAATAAATACAATATTTTTGAATTAACTTACAGTAATACTAATAATAAAATAAATTACAGTGAAACCTCGATAAGTTGAGCTTAAATAAGCCGAAAACCTTTATAAGCCAAAATAAATTTCATTACCGTGCTAAAACTTTAGTAAATTATTGATCTCAGTAAGTCAAAAACCTCAATAAGTGAAAAAAAAATTAATTTCCCCCAAATTTTGACTTATCGAGGTTCCACTGTATTTTAATAGCAATTTAAAAATTTATATTATGAAATTTACTTGGTGATACCTATAGGCTGACAGACCTTTTCCATTCAAAAGTTTTTCGTATGCTATGATAGGTCATTGAATTCAAATTGAATACATCCATTGCAGTGACCCACTTAAAACTTGTAGTACAGTAGAGTGGTATTCACATACAACCTTTTTTTAAAATTTATTGTAAATAATAATGCATTTTCCAAATCACTAATTTAAAACTACTGTTTATTAGTGTTTTTTGTCAAATAGCTATTAAAAATGTTATTGTCAGAAAACCATAATTTTATGATATATATTATCAATTGGTACTTATAATGTGATAAAAAATAAAGTAATACGAGTAATTTAGTAATTGTACTCGTATGCCAAGAAGTAACTTAAATTACCATCTGATTATTTTAAAAGTAATTTTGTCACAGTAACTTGTAACTAAAGTTAAATTATTTTCCAACACTGTATATTATACATTAATTTTTAGTTTTATCAACAATGTTGATTATATTAAACATTAAAACTACAAGGTTTAGTGGTAAAAATAAAGTGGTATCTATAAATTATATTTTTATCCTGTAGTAGAGAAGTTATTATAGTTGTTCTTTCAATTTTCTCCTTATTCTGCAGTACCTACGAATTTATCACAGAGGTATAATTATTATTTACCAAAGAGTTGACATTAATTAAAAACACTTGTTAAATGTAAATGTAAGCATGCTTACAAGTTATAATACACACAATTATGATCGACATGTGTAAAATATTTGTTTGATCATATGCTGATATTATTTGTAAATAATATACAATTATGATGCACCGAGGTATGATAATTGTTATTATATAAGAGTATATTAAAACTAGAGAGTCCTACAACAGAAGTAAAGTGCATTATTTTTGCATTTAATTCTTTGTATATTAATCTAAAATCTAGATTATATAATATTATATTTGTATGTTTTTGTATTATTCAAAAACTCTAGGTTTTATGTAAGTATTTTTTTTTTATATACGATATTTAAAATTATAAACTGTTTAAAAATAATTTAAATTGAAACCTTTTTTTGATTTTAGTGCTCATAGATTCTTTTTTAAAACTGTTTTGTTTAATATCTTTTGGTATTTTTCTCAAAAAAAAAAGTTGTATGCTTAAATTTGTATTGAATAATGAATGTACACATTAAAAAAAGTTTCTTGGTAACAGACTATACAAATTGTAATATAATATATGTACAAATCTACAAGTTATAGGTTTGTAGCTATGCGTCTTAAACTAAGCATTTTGGGGGATAGGACTATCTTATTATTGTGGCATAAATAGGAATAAATTTCAGATGAACTAAGCAAGAAGAAACATTATAATATTTTATTTTTTCATTTATCAACAGTAAAAAAAATATTAAAATTACATACTTTATATGATAATTATTGACTGTTATTGATTACAAAACAAAATTGTTAATCGTTATATTATATTATTGATAGTTGATATAACTTCATATTATATTTTTGTATAAAGAGTAGCGTACATAGTAAATATTTTAGGAATTTCGACTGAAGAAAACTTCGAGAACAAATGTTCCTATTTTCAAACTACTGCATAGGGCTACCCATTTGGTTGTTATTAATTTATAAATAAAAAATAATACTCACTTTGTTCACAATGTGTGTGTGTGTAGATTATGTGCAATTAATTGTGCGCTTTAGTTACCAAAAAATTGTGTATTTAAGAAATTAAGTCATTACTTTGTTATAATTAAATCACAAGGTCGTACAAATAATTCAAATTTGTTTAGATTTTATAAGTATTATGATTACTATATGGGTTGTGTAAACTTTTTGTTGAATAAAAAATGTTTAATAAGTACATTTTCTCTATTCCCAAGTTGTAAATTCGTCTGTACGAGGATGTTGTATTTGTTTGTGTGGTTATATGTCATATCAGTGTTGGGAACTTCATCAAGTACTCGAGTAAGTAATAATTAATAAGTAAGTACCTATCTAATTAATAAATAGATATAAATGAATACTATATTTGAAAAAAAAATGGCTTAAAGTATCTATACTCTATAGCCAGTATTAAAATAATTATGAAAAACTAATAAAAGTGAGAAATATAAATCTCATCTATGATCTATCCTTCTAACTATATATATGTAAAATTGGGAAAAATAACAGCTAATCTTTAAATTTACTAAACCGATTTCAATACAATTTGTATCAGTAGATTCGTTGGTACTCGGAGAGTGTTATAATAGGCTTCCATTAGTTCTTTTTACCGCGGAATATGACTTTCTAAGTTGGCTTACACAATCACACATTTGTTTGTCTTAAAAATAAGAAAAATATTAGTTTTTTGCGAATTTACCATAGCCATTGGTTACATGAACGAAAAAAGTAATTTATTGATATTTAATTTGGTTTCGAAGGGCAAGAAGTCCACTTTTAAAAATGCAATTCTGTTAGTTTATTATTTTTGAGGTTCGAATTCAAACCTATTTGCTCATGCAGTTATTACTTTTAAACCAAATGCACCAAGTGTCATATTTTATACTACGTAGCTTTTTCTCAGATGAAGTCGCGTAATTCAGTACATTCTACTATTGTTCTCAAATATTGTTTATCATTTTTGTCAATGCCTTTACATTATTATATATCATTTATTTTGAACTTGGGTTTGAATTTAAATCATTGCATTTTATTGTAATCCTAATAATAACAATAACATATATAATAATTACGATATCAGAAAATGTATTTGATTATTTTAACATTTTGATATCCAACCTCTAGATTAAGAACCCTGTGCTTTTTTACGGAGACGGCCCTTATTCAAACACTATATATTATAACCAGTGTGCACCCACGGTAACCTGCAAACAAAATGCTATTTACAGGACAGCAAATGGCGTATGTAATAACTTAAGGAACCCTTTATGGGGGTCGTCCGAAACGCCATACATACGACTTTCTGAAGCTGCTTATAATGACAGTGAGTTTGGACAGTGGACAATTTTTCAAAATACTACATCATAATAATGAAAAGTATCAAAAAATAATAACATAAATAAAGGTGGCTTCTACTATTTGCATATGGATATGTTTATATATATTCTTACTGGGTTACTGGAACTACAATTTTTATTCTTAGCTAAATGATAAAAATATATTTTAGTAGTGGTTTTACAATTATATTATGAGCTATAAATGTGTTTGCATTTGATAGTTTAATAAGTTTAAAAAAAAAAAACTTAATTTTTTAGTAATGGCACTTTGGCTTATATATCACATTCCTTCCTAGATTCCAAGAAAACAAAAAAAGTAAATTTTGGTTATCGTTCAAATCGATTTCACCTTCGCTCAACCACTATATCGAATATTATCAACCTTGCTATTTACTAGGCGATGTGACAATTGACAATAGACAATAAGCATTCATTTTAAGCAGGATTTACATGATTCGAGACTAGGCTGGCGACATGTAACTCTAGTAGACTTGATATCATAAACCGGCCGTAGGAATGGTGAGGCTTGGACAAAGCTTGTAGGCAATGTTATAGGCACGAATCAAATGTGCCGCCGCAAAGTTGGTCACACGCGTTCCTACAATTCTGTTCGTCTACAGTCGATAAAATAACAACTAGATTTATTTTCCTTGTTTTTTTTTAACTTGGGACTCAGCACCCGTTGATGCCGATATGGCTGCATGCCTACGTATATTTTTAGTATCGGAGGCGATGAAAAACGAATACCTCAGTACGACTATTACGCGCACGCATGGTTTATATTAATTTCCGATCGTGTATGTGTATGTATTTCGTGTAGAAAATAAACTATTACACAAACAACCATGTGAGGTGACTTCGACCGTTATCTTAGAAGTGAAATAATTATACATTGCCGCCGGCCATATACTCGAATAAAAATGTAATAATAAAATACATGTTTGTTTAGTGATTACGTTATTATTATTTCCTGCATTTCTTATTGCTTTATTTTACTATTCAGTGATAGTTTATACTTAAATATTTTCAAAAAGTAGGATCAAAAAAAAGAAAACTATGGTTAAAAGTGTTTTTATTAAGGATTATTTACCTTACAAATTTAGGTTAGGCACTGTCTTTTTTGATCCGTCTTCAAAGCCACCACCGCTTTAATTTTTTGATAAAACCTCTTTAGTTATTTTATTGGTATCCATAGTAGATTTTACATAAAACTAAAAACTTCTATCAAATAAATCTTTTACTTAGTAGAATTAAATCATAGGTTTTGTCTTAAGATTTACAAGAATAACTAAATAATTTTAAGCGTTATGCCATATTATAGTTATATGCTATATGCTTAAGTATCACATTGGTAGAGCCCAGCAAGCGAGAGAACTGAGTTCTATTCCCGATTCAGCAGCCTGATTTTTGACATTATTTTCTAGAAAAAATTTTAAAACACCTAAATCTACCAATTACAATTAATTTGATAATTAAATATGCCTACTACTTACTTAATATGTTTATTCTAACAAAAAACATTTTAAATAATACCTAGTACCTATTAAAATGTATATATATCTCAATTTATCAATAATAAAAGTATGATTTAAATTTGCTTTAATGTACATAATTTATATGTTATTATTATTTTATTTTATTAGATAATTATGAAGTTCGTAAACAAAAGGACGGTTCTCCGTTACCTAAACCTCGCCAATTACAATTAGCATTATTTTTGCAAAAATCCTTGGATTTACCAGACACTAACAATTATCATCTAAGTCAATTTGGCCAATGGACAACTCATGATATCAGTCTTATGGCACCCGATGAATCAGGTAAAATTAGTATATGTTCCAAGTGTATAATTTCAATAAAAAAAATGGAGGTGTTAAAGATTCTTATTTTTTTAGTTAGCCTTTTCGTTGATCATTAATTATATATTTAGCAACTTCATCAATAAAATTACAAAATATGACTTACTTGTATTTAAACATTTGTAAAATGCTGTTTTTATAAATATATTTAAAGTTATTTATATTATATAACATAATATTATAATATATTTATACACGTTTGACATACTATCCAACATTAGCTATTTGCAAATATTTTAAACGATTCCGTTATGTACACACTATCATAAATACCTACATAAATGTTACATATTTACGCATTAAGCTTGTACTTATAAAATGTGGAAACAATGTCTCAGTCTCAGATCAGTAATTAATTATAATTTACAATATTTCCGAATTCATGATAATACGTATATTTTACTGTATAGCTAGGTTGCTTACGTATGTCAAAATATAAAATAAAATTTAAGTTATTAAAAAGTTATTGTTGATAATATGAATAGGGCCAAAAAGATGTTGTTCCATTCCGATTCATGAGATCAACAGTGATAGCCCATACCAATGTCAATTAGCTATTGAAATATCTACGACTGACCCAATTCTTGGTCGTTATAAACAAACGTGTATGGAATTTAAACGTGCAATGACAGCTGCTAATAATTTTAACTGTTCTGTAACTCCTCAAACTCCAGTGAGTGTTAATTATTAATATTTTATTTATTTAGTTTTATATTATTGACGCCATATAAGGCGTTAACTCAAAACACAGGTTAACTATAATAGTATCGTAAATATAGAACATATAATTTAACAACTCATAATTTACAAAATTTTGGTCAACAAGGGCTTACTTAGTACTCACCGTCTAGTTTTTTTAAATTGTTAATAATACCTGGTGATTTAAAGTACCTAAGAATAAGTAATGTAGATAAAATATTAATGATATTGTCACAATTTATAATTTTAGGACATATTTTAAATTTAAGATAATCTAACGATAATGCAATAAAGTATCTGGCCTCTTAGTGACTCTGATACTCCTTCATGGACATTTTTGTGGTTATCAGATTTTAGCATTTTTTTTTATCTGATGATACCCTTTTTTAACTTTATTATATTATCTATTTGTATAAACTATGGTGTAATTTTCCTGCCGATCTGGCTGAGCTAATATAGCTTCAATACCATCTGAACAAGCATTTACACAATTAGCATGGTTATTTTATTGCATCATACATTTAGATTGCTAACAATATTAGTGTATTCAAAATTGACTTTTTCAATTTTTCAAATGTGGCTTGTTCAAATTTACTCCAATATGATTTTCATTTAACCTGATTAAATCTAAAAGTAGTTTTGTCTTCATCGTTGGAATAAAACTTCCATAATATGTTATCATTTCCAGAATACTTTTGAGGTCTGATTGGTTTGACAGTAACTTGAGTACTATGAAGTCTTTTTTTTTCCAATGATGAGGTTTCATTCTATTTTTCTCAAACTGATAACCAAAAAATATATGTTTGTCAGCGTTGAATAGACGTCGACTGATATCAAGCTCCAACTGATGATAGCTTTCATTCAAATTAAGTTTAGATACTACAGTGAATACATTTACTGCATTTAAAATTGCATTTATTGTTGATGTGACGTGTCTTTTGTCATTTTTTTTGGATCTAATACTGTCGGTAATATCCAGAGTGTTAGACCACTTATTTTTTCTACAATGTTATTTTTTTTTCTAATCTTTCAAGTCTCTTTTCTACTTGTTGACTAAGATTGTTGATTATATTGTTTAATTGATTGAAGATGAATGTATTCGTCTTTTAATTTTCAGTGCATCTAAATAATTCTAAACTTTACAACTAGACTGATTAATCCATGTAAATATCGTTTGCGTAATCCTACAGATAAATAGTATGTAATGACTTGGTATGCAATCCTTAATTCTTTGTTCACTTCAATGACTTCATCTTAATTGGATTGTTGTCTTAGTCTAAAAATCATTTATTTAGTTAACGTTTTAACTACTTAATTGTTTCATTTTTCTAATAAATTATGCATTTTTCAAAAACTGTTTACTTTTAAAGTGAAATAATTATCAAGTAGATCTGCAGAGTGTACGTAGCAAGTTATTTTCTCTCAGTTTATACACCTAGTTGGGTACTGAGAAAATGATATTTTGCAACAGATGAAACACTACTCCGGACTTATTTAATAAAATAGCTTGCTTTTTAATGTTATTTGTTACAATTTTTTATAATATGTACACTGTACAAATATACAACTTTTTTCTACTTTTTCTAATTGCTGTTTAAAATTTGGTATATCATTGATTCTATCTATTTTCATTGATCTGATAATTTCGTTGTTAGTTTTTTGCTACGTTTATCAAATTTAATTAGAAACTTCCATTTAATCACTATTTTTATAAGTATTCACGCTTTTGATATGTTACATCACGAACTTTTTGTGTTTTTTAAGAACAAATTAGAAAAGAATACTCGACTATAACAATATAATACCTAGTCAAACACATGATTACAAACTAAACAATATCAATTGTAATTTTATATAGATAGTTGAGTTAACATATATACTTAATTAATATTATATAAATTATTTCAAAGATATAAGATGAAAGACAGGTTGGCTTTAATTCGACGGAAAGCTATGGTAGAAATATTAAGGTTGGTAGTGGATAGCTATATGAAAATGCTAACTACTGATATTGTTCGATTTTTAATAAGAAAGTAACTAAGGATAAAAACATTTTTTGTACTCTATCTATGCATAGTTTATCACAGGCACAGTACAAACGACAAATTAGTACTCCATACTTAAGATGAAACGTACTAAGGAAAAGTATTGGATACAAATACATGCAAGGCTAATCTGAGGTTTTTTACCGCTCTAGGCAAATTTAATTTACACTGCCTCTATTCAATAGTTAACTTTCTGATGACGAGGGGTATATAAAAGTTGCCGCCCTAATCAATTTGATGATTTTAAGTGTAAAAAGATGGGTACTGCTCTGCTGTGCAATAGATGTCGAGTAGGTTATAGTACCTAATGGATGTGTTAAATTTGAATTTAACGATATAAAATCATTGTATACGAAAAATGATTTTAAGCAAAAACGATCTATCACTCTAAATTACTAAGTATATAATATTATATATATATATATATATATATATTTTAATTATAACCCTCGGAAGAAAAGGCTATTGGGATAAAGTATATTTTATCATATTATTGTTATTAAAGTAATTAATTTAACTTTTAATAATATAGTAAATAGAAAATGATAGGTTAGTTTAAACATTTAGTGAAAATATCTTGTATCTACGATTATTATGTTTTGTGTTACGCTAAAAATCAAAATCGATTTTGTCTAAAATCCCATTTTACCCTTGATTTTTTTTTGTTTTTCTCGACGCTTTTGAAAATTATTGGGAGTATTTTATTTTTAATCCATCAGAGAACCAACTAGATTCATTTTCTTACCAGAAAAGATGCTGATGAAGAAAATTGAAGTATTTTTACTGCCCTAAAAAGCATTGTCAGACACACACAAAAAAAAAAAACAAACGCATCATTGTAAAATCAATGCATTTATCACTTCACTCAGAATCTAAAATAAGGTAGTTTAACCAATCACAAAAAGTATCAATATAAGAGGCAGTTAGAGGGAGAGTTGGTTTGAGGTACAATTTAGTACAGTAGGATGATAAAAGGACTTTTAACAATATTTTTAGAGTGCTTGTCCTAATTGGTAAATCGTTCAAAACTAGCCTGTACAATTTTGAGTTCTGTTGTAGATTTATCTTTGATAATATTCTGACAGAATTGAATACCTGCGAACATAGTTACATACCTACCAACCTATAGATAATGTCTTTACTGTATTGTAAGTATATTTGATAATTATTTCGCAGATGAATCAGGCGACCTCATTCATTGACGCGTCACAATTGTACGGACATAAACCAGATAAGGCTGTATCAATTAGATTGTTTAATGGTGGAAGATTGAAAACAGATATTATAAATGAACAAGAGTTTTGTCCTATTAAAAAAAGAAATGGATCATTATTATGTGATGAGCGGGATAATGTGGGCGTTTGTTTTGAAGCTGGTAATATATTTATCGTCTGTTTTTTAGCTAACAATTTTTTTCCACTTTAAAATAAAAATGAAATACAAATGATTTTTCATTATGCAATGAACAAATTGTATGTATAATTAAATCTATTGATTAGTCAACATGAATAATTTAAAAAAAGAAAAAATAATATATATTATTGTTTAAAATATATTATTTTCATTTATTTGTAGGAGACCCGAGGTTAAATCAACACTTTGGGCTCACAGCATATACGACAATGTTCACCAGGTTTCATAACGTTGTGGCTGATGAGTTACAAAAAATAAATCCTCATTGGTCTGATGAAGTATTGTATCAGGAAGCTAGAAAGTTCGTTGGCGCACTAAACCAGATAATTGTTTATCGGGATTATCTACCCATTCTACTTGGTATTTATTTTAAAATAGCTTAATTGTTTAAAGAAATTATAAACGATATGACATTTAAATATTTAATATAGTATGCACATTGCATGTTATTCTATTAGAATTTATTTGGAGTGAATTCTACTCAAACAAATTATTTTGACTTAAAAAATAGAGGTATTGAGTTTTAATTAATCAACTAATTTTACTAACCTCGACTGAAATCCAAACCAGTGTTTTTAAAATTCTAGTTTTATGAAAAACAGATCATCGATACCAAAAAATGATTTTGTTTTAAGTTCAGCTGATTGTATACTGTTAAGTATAGTTACCTACTGAATATACAATTGTAATATTTTCAATTTGAGATTTTGGTTATATAAAATTATTTATTTGTCAATAATATGTTTTATAGGTTTATTTTAACTATGTAATTTTCATAAATTACTTTAAAAAAAATCTAACACAAATTAATTGATTAAAAGTAATTTATAGGTGTATAACTAATGAATATTGTGTAATTATTTTTACTTATTGCTATTTAAAAATTAAAATTAAAATATAAAATGAAAATTAATATTTCTTATCATGCACAGGTAAATCATTCACACAACTCAATGGTTTAAATATTAGGAAAAGTAGAAGAACACGATACGACCCTTCAATAATGCCGCAATTGACTACGGAATTTGCAGGCGGTGCTTTCCGAGTGCCACATAATACAGTGCCTACGTCATACAAGTAAACCTGACTTTTTTTTAATATTTATGGTGAAATATGATTATAATTTTTTGTTTTTATATTAACAGTTACATGAATAAAAATTATATGATAATGGATTCAGTTAAACTTAACGAATGGATGTCGAAACCAGATCCTTTAGTAAATGGCAATAAATTAGACCAAATAGTCAGAGGCATGAATGCATCACCAGGCCGTAAATTTACACCGTCGTTTAATTTTTTTGTAAGTTTTATTTGTGAATATTTTCCTTTCATATACTTATGGAAAATATAAATTAAGTAAGTACCAACTACTATATATTAAAATTAAAATAATTATTATAAATCGATATTAGTATGATAATACAATAACATTAAGTATATTGTATCAATAAACACACAGTGTTGTAATTTATTTAGGTATTTTAATTGGTAAATTTACATTTTCTTGTTCCTATCGAATACTTTTTTAAAAACTTTTGTTATTAACTATTTTAATCGCGTTTAAACATTTATTAGGTACATTGGCATTAAATATTTATTTGTATTGAATACTTTAATGTTTTATGTTGTGGTGATATATTTTATTTTATTTTTATTTTAGATTTTGAGCTAGCGACCTATGTATCAAGTGTTAATAATTTTAACCAGTGATACTCAATACAATAAAAAGATACCATTCATTTTTATTTTTAACTATTTTTTTCGAATTTTTATTAAATCTTTGATATTGGTTATATATTGAAAATATAACTTATACATAATATATTATGTTGGTCTCTTAAATATCTTCTTTCGACCAAAAACTCACTTTTTGGTGGTATTATTCAACTTTTAAAACGTGGAGATTATTGTTTAATTCATTAATTAATCATTAAGTATTATATATTGAAAACTAGTCAAATAGTTATTTAAACTATTTTACTTTTAAATCATAATTGCCATTTGAAATTTTTTTTTAAAGTAAAAATTCTAGGTATATTTTAAAATAACCAAAAAAACAAAAATAAAAATATTGAAAACGGGAAATTTTACCCAAAACTAGTTTTAACTAGATATATTATTATTTTTTTTTTAATTTGGAAATTAATAGCTATAGAGATTTTAAGGTTTTTTAATTTATGTATAGTACATTTTTGTTTTTGATAAAAAAACATAAATATTTACTACAAGATTTATAAAAAATAATATTTTTTTACAACTTCTTTAATTTTTTTTTTTAAAGTTTTAATGAAAGTTTTATGTTGGTTAAAAAGATTGTAAATTAAAAATATAGGTTCCTTATAAATTGTGAGTCCTAAAAATAAGTTGTTCTTATAGTAATTTTAAAGATATCGGAAATATATTATAAGCATAATATTATGTTATTGGACTTTTTTAAAATATTCTTTAAACCAATGATTGTGATTACATATTGTAGTTGGATGGTTACATAGTGGATATAAATGATATAAAAGTGCATTATTGTAGACCACGATAAATCCACATTTCCATCATTAACTTGATATTATAAAATCATTATTCATAAAGTTGTTCTTCAATAATAAGTATTACCTATCTATAAATATATGTACATCTATTTTTTATAACGTTTTGGGTAAACTACGACTCAGATATTTTATAGCTCAACCTATAGAGAAAAAAAACATTTATATTTTCTAAGATTAACATTTTTTTTTTACATCATAAATATTTTAACATGTTATAGATATCAAATTTCATGTTCCGCGCTCACGTCACTGGTAACCAAGATTTACTGTCAGTAGATATTCAAAGAGGGCGGGATGTTGGTATACCACCCTATGTTAGTATGAGAAAATTGTGTGGTTTCCCAGAAGTCAAATCATTTAATGATTTAATAAATATTTTACCGAGTTACGTAAGTCGATTTTTTCTCTTCTCGAATTTATGTTGGATACAACATATATGATGTTTTAATTATATTTGATTTCAAATATATGATGACCAATTATTTTGAAAATAATTCAACCATATTTTCAACTAAATATTTAATAGGAAACCTTTTTCAAATATTTTGTGTATATTAATATTTTCAATTTGCTATATGTGGGTAATTTATTATGTTATTCATCATAAAGTTCAAAAATATGAATATTAAAATTTGATTTCTTTTGAATTTGATACTCTATAATAACCATGGTTATAGGATGTTGAAACACTGAAAGAACAGTACGCAACCGTTCATGACATCGATCTACTTGTGGGAGCTTTACTTGAACCACTAATCAATGGTGGAACGGTTGGTCCAACTGCACAATGTATCTTAGCTGATGTATTTTACCGTATTCGGTATGCTGATCGTTTCTTTTTCGATGTGAGAGGTCAACCGGGAAGCTATTCTCTATGTATGTACCTGATACATTTATTGGTATTTTTATAGGCTTATGATTTAATTAATGAATATCGATAATATTCATATTTTTGTTTATGATATTAGCACAGTTGAGAACTTTGAGAAACATCGACCTCGGTCACGTATTATGTGCCACAACCGAATTGGACGAAGTACCAGTGGATATTTTTAAGACATCAAAGTAAGTATATATTTTTATTTGTATGTACCTATTATGTGCTTATGTACACTTAAAGTAAGAAATATTTATTGACATGGTCCTTTTTGTATAGAGTCTTTTCTTATCGTCTACGTCGCAACGGTCGCTGACTCTTCTTTTAAAGACGTTTTTTTTTCCTTTAGCCCGTACAAAATTAAAATCGTTACGTTATTTTTCAAAGTATAACAAAACACTCGCAAACAAACGCGATCATAATGATGGTGTATTATTGCATAAATCTATGTTTTCTTTTGAATAATTCTAAGTTATCTTTCTTCAACGGAGTGTTGTTTCTTGCTGGATAGCTGTGCAAGTGTCACATTTCCTCTATAAGCAACGTGTCAATTCAATATTACGCCGTTAAATATTTGAATTATTAGTATTTAACTATAGTATTCTTGTTTACATTAATTATAACTATACAACTAGATTTCAGTGTTAGTATTTTAAATATTACTGAACAGAAATGTAGTCAAGATTTTTATTTTCATTTTTTTGATTGAGGATTAAGGAATTATCAAAATTATATCATTTTCTCTATTCAAAAATTGGAATGTTTTATAGTAATAAATCTTTCATTACAATTTGTATGCTATAAAAATTAAAATTTGAGATATAGGTACATTAAATAGTTTCAGAATTTTTAATTTATAGGGTTTTATCTCCTTAGTTCGTGTGATGTTACTCGGACGTTGTGTTATTAGATATATATTTATATTCATGGTTATCATTTATTTATCTTATAGCATTATATATCTAGATGCTTTAAAAATCATTCCTTTTAATTAAACATTCTCCTTGGTCCACACACAAAAATTCATATATACTATATTCGTATATACTTCACTGATGGTATACGCTTTATGTTTATTTAATTTTATTACTTGTTTGTATTTATATGTAATAAATTGATTGTTAATTATTGCATGTTACAGATATTCAAGATTAATTAAATGTGAAAAACATTTATTAAATTTGGATCTTAGTGCATGGAGAGAATTTCCATTGTTTGATCGTTATACAAATTTGAGATATTAATTGTATAGTTATACACTATAATCTATAATCAGGAATGTACGAGTATACAATGATTTAGGTAATTGATTGAAGTGTTTATCTTTTGCCAGATTTAAAAATTATAATTGATATATGTTGTTGTAAAATTCTTATTATATTTTTAATTTAATATATTTAAGTATTGTCAGACATATTAACTTATATTTATTTATTATGATTTAATATAAAAAAACTGAAATCATAAAGAGAATTGATGTCGTGTTTTGAATATAGTACAAATACAATTTTGTCTTGCAAATCTTATGGTTCAAATGTGTAAAAATAACGAAAATACATAGTCACAACATGAAAACATGTAAATTATTTTCTAATAACAAATTCATAACATTTTTATTTAAACACCTGATAAGAATAATTAATATAAAATTCTTTATTAATTATTTGCTAAAATTAAAAAAAAAAAAGCTTATCATAAAACAAATATACATTTTTCATAAGTGATTGAATTTAAAATTTTGATAACAATGGGCGACACTTAAAATAATTATTTTATTTATTATTTCTGTTAAAAAAATGTTGGTTATTCAGTTGTAATTACATGTAATTAATGTATCATAGAAACTTAAAACCAGCGATTTTAACTGAAGTAATGATACGGTCCCGGATTGTTGCATTTGTTATCCAACGTCTACCGCGGATTTTCATCTATATTTCTCTACAACCACCAATAACGGCAACAAATACCCTACATGCCTACCAGTAACGGTTGCCGGTTTGAACCGATAGTCGGTTGTTGAATTGTAAATAGACTTTTATTGTGTATTAGCATTAAAGCCCCAGATAATGAAATTATTATTCTCGATATTAAAGCACCAGATAATGAGATATCTTATTATTCTGGATATATAATCAACATTTAATTACTTTATAAATCAAACGTGTAACTGATTCTCTCTTGTCTGTTTAATGTGTGTGTATAACTATGTTCAATATACCTATGCCTAACCGTTAAACAGTAATACTTAGTATTTCATTTACGTATATTGTATTCATTCATACAGTGTCACCTTCGTCCCTCTACTACTGAGAACACCGTTCAGAACGAACCATGTCGACATTATTATTTTTTATACATAATGAAGGTTTCAAATATTTTAACTAATTTTAAGGTATTTATAAGAATTTTTTTTAATTATGATAAAATTGTTTATAGCTATTGAATTTAAATTTTTATGAAATTGGATATTTAAACGAAAAATAATGATTTTTGTTATTTTATTTTAATTTAAAAAATATTATAGGTGAGGAATTTAAGCTTTCTACCACTACCTTGTTACTAATAGAATAATTTAGCAATATAAATATCGTTAGAAATGTAAACTGACAGATCGTTTCTAATCATTTGCGATTTTCAATGACTTACTCAATTAAGATGTATAATTGACACCTACCAATCGGTAGAACAACTACTCTGATTAACAACTAATTAACATGAACATTTATTTTTCTGAAATAGTTTATTTAATATAAAAGCAATAGAAGAAATGAATTAAACCATGGATAAATCGAGAATTTTTAATGAATATTATTTCATATTTTAATATTCATATTCTTTGCATTTTAAATATTTTTACATTCTGTTTTAATGAACTATGCACATTATTGATAAGTAAATGACTGGAGTTTCAGTCTTGATTATATTTTAATTTAGCGAGTGGGTTTTACAGTATAGATTAATAATCATTTTTTTCTTAAAAGCTTTGTAAAAATAATTGATTTAAATAATGTAACTTGATAAGTGAAAAATTGTGTTTATTTTGTAACAATATTTACACATCAATATGTTTTTTGCCTACATGATTTTTAGTAGGTAATTATAAGATTTGGATTTTAAACGTAGAAATATTAAAATTTAAAACAGAGGTATCTATGGGATGTGTAATTTATAAGCTTGTTATAAATGTGTTATCCAATATTTCAATATATAATCAATCATAGTAATATAGTAATATATTTACACTTTAATGAATAATGATAGTTACTTAGTAAAAACTATTGAGTGCAACTCTATCAATGATAATAAATATTTCATAATGCCAGAATAATTTATTATTTCAATATACTCGTATTTAAGTAGGTTCCCACTATAAAAAAAGTAATACACATTTTATGTTTGTGTTTTTCTACTCCTCTGATGATTTTTAATATGGGTACCCAATTTAGTTTACAATATAAAACATTATATGCAGCAGTTGCGCATGTACCGACTAGAATGGCTTGTTTTGTCATAGGACTGTATATTATGTATTTTGTCAGACTAGTGCAGAATGATTGTTGCACCAATCTGCAGAAAGTGTTTAAAAAACAGTTTTACCTGAAAAAGTTAAACACGAATACTTCAGGAAATACCAATAAAGGTCGGCCATTGGCTATTGCGACAATCGTTGAAATTGGATAATATCTGTAAATATTATAATAAGACTATAGAAATTGTTGTATTATAAAATGGTTTAATAACCGAAGATTACACAATTTTGCTCATAACATTACTTACACGTTTTTTTTCTGTATCAAAATAATTTATCACGTTTTCACTATTAACATTGTTAACCGTTTTCAGCGTTTTAAGTAATCAATCTTACTTGGCCTAATAACGTCGCAATGTTATACGTACCTACATATTTAGCCACTGGTTCGTTTCAGAACAAGTTGTCTATTAATATTCATTTTTTAATGAAACCCCGATGGCATTAAGAAAAAAAATATATGCGAAAACCAACAATTTATGTTGTTAACACAGTTATCAATATCTAACGTACAATATAAAAAGTTTAAATATATTAATATTTATTTTACGGATTGCTGTGGTCGTTACTCAGTAAAATAATTTTGATTGTTAATAAGTGATTATTGTATAATATAGTTTAACGGTTTACACGAAATAACGCTAAAATTCTATAGAAATTTGTATATCATTTTAATACACATTTTACACATATCATCAATTGTAGAGGTGGTATTGTGTTTTATGCTAACAGGTTAGGTCTCAGCAGTACTGATCATTTCACATATTTTTATCTAACCTACGAAATAGGCATAATATACTCGTATATGATATTTACCTAATATTGTTATAGCTTTTAGGTTAATCATTTTCTAACCGAGGTAGGTATATAATAATAATATTATTGTTACGGGTCAGCGATCATGGAGTACCATGATAATATTATGCAGTAAATTATCGTGGAGTTTAAAATATTATGGAAACAAACAGGATTTGTTGCCCGAAGAGTTGATATTTTAAAAACTCACATGGACAGCCTGTGCGTGGGTTATTAGATTTTAGAACCCGCGTGCTTATTTGGTATAATATTATTGCTCACGCAATCTAGTTTAGCGGTATCACAGATGTATATCTTTTATACAGTGTCTTGATCTTTGACCATGTTCCAGATATTATCAAACGTTACCTATATTATTCCGTTTAATATCGCAAACGATCGTAATTATTATTATTATTATTATTATTGGTAGACACACATTTTTAAAAAGTGAAAACCGATCATCCGAAGCGATCAAACGTTATTATTAGGATACTGCAAAATCGTTACTGTTAAATCATTTGACTCATGTCGAATTATACGAAGCGCAGCGTCTGCATTAGGTCTTAGCCCATAGGCATAGGCGCAACTGCCCGGGTGTATGCTCTGATCAAATACTCCCTGGTCTTTGTTATAAAACACCAAAAATAATTTGAGAAAGGAGCGGAATCATTTTTATGTAAGATTTTTTTTATTTTGTTTTTATATAAAAAAAAAAAAAATCAAAAGAGGTAAACTTAAACAAGTTAACAAGTTGCAGTTACAATTCAATACGTTCTGCAGCATCTGAACGCAGTTTTTCAAGTATACAGCAAATTAAAAATGGATTGAGTACAAGTATGTTAAAGCATTGGTTTATTGACTTGTTCATTTTAAATATTGAAAGGCATGTTTGCAAGTATCATAAAAACAAAATCAGTGCAAGGGTTATTGAAATAGGAATACATAATTTTAGCGCCCCCTACAATTTAGTTTAGTTGTGTCTTATAGAATTTTTCGATATAAAATAATAACCAATAATATTGTTTAAGGAAATTATATTTCGAACTACTCCAGTTTTACTTTTACAATAACCTCTACATAATTTTGTGTTTAGACTAACTCAATTTTATAGTAAGATATTTATCAAACAATTTAGTCAGTTTAGTAGATTAAATGAATGGTACCTATTAAATTATCTTTGTTTTGAAATATAAGTATTCAATTTCAGACTTTAAAATTAATGTTGTCAACATTTAACTATGTAGTAACAAATAACAATTTATTAGTTAATAATAGGTACATAATTTTACTAATAAAAACTATTTTTAAGTTAAAAAAAAAAAACTATTAACTTCCATAAACAATTATATAGACTGTACAGTAGTTATGAATTATAATATGTATGCACTGAGCCATAAACATTTTTAATGGATAATATAATATTATTGGATCGTTACAATAATACTACCTACCAATACGGCATAATACTCGTCACACGTGTAAACTCGAACAACAAAAAGCAATAATATTCTGCCGACTACGGCACAGTATAATAATATTATAATGTAATATTACGCCTTCATAAAGGTAATATCTAAATAACAATATGTATAAAGCACGTGCTATTCCTATTTCATTGTTCATAATATTATAACGAAACGGCGTGAAAGGAATGAGGATTATCTAGACTATGTATTCTATCCAGGTAACCGTATAATAATCGCACGTATACCAGCGTACCTAGTACCTACTCGCAAGCCACAACTGGAAATAATAACAATTTATTTATTTACTAACAATACAGTCATAACGCCATACAGCTTTTTTTTTTAACATCAAGTGGCACAATAAGTTAAGAAAATAAACACACCTATTATAAATAACAATATAAATTCAAGTTTGGATAAATAACTTCAAATAATAATAATAATAATAATATATTCATAAAGTGCAAAGGCTTTAAAAAAATTACTTATACATTTTTTTTATAACGTACAAAATATAACCGCCAAACATCAGTCTGGTGCGGTTTTTAAAAAGCTGTACGTATTTTTAGCAGGCGTAGAGGTGCTCTGCGGATATTAATGCCCGCAATAGTTTACGGGTTGAATGGTTGAGAATTATTTAAAAATACTATCGAACTCTAAATTGTTTGTGTCTTATCAATCATATAGATTATTGGATTTTTTTTTAATAATTTCATAGAAATGTACTTACTAACACGTGCTATATAAAAAATTAATTAATATTCATTATACGGTCACTACGGGCCGCCTTTTTCATTTTTGCACTGTATATTTGACATTTCGGATTTAACTATTACACAAAGTGTGTCGTACGGTACACTTCAGTCCCCAAATCATGATTACCAGCGAGACATAACTATATGGTCGCTTTTCGATCGCTGTTCTATGCAAATACATCCAACTATCCATGTGTGGTATCCGATAACATTATCGTATTATTTCGATGTATATATTTTTTCGAAAACATTATTTTTAAAATCAATATTACACGGGTTTTCCTCGTATTGCTCGATTTGTTTATTTACACGTATTTATAACTTGATTTTCAAAAAGAATTCGTGCCGGTTCAAGGGGATATCTAAATACTTAAAACTTTGATATGGGCAATTTTCCAAGTGCGTGTGTTTCGTCCGCGCATGTATGTCATTTGAATGTGTGTTATAGTAAGAGTATGATCATGATTCATGGTACTGTGGTATATTATGTATACAGATTATAGGTAATGTTTTTCATTAAAAAGCATGTATATGTTTTGCCTATTGTACTAGATCTACTTAAATTAGCTGTAAAGTTTACTTGGAATCGATTATTTCTGTTTATTTTTTTGCTTACAATCACTGTTTATTAATTGCATAACTCCCTCTGCACACTTCACAACAATCCAGCATTCTATGAAATTCTCCATCTCATTATCAATTTCCCCAAAATTTCATCACAATGCGTCTACCTTTTTAAATCCTTCAACATCCTTTTCAATATTTAAAACATATTCTTCACCCAACAAAAGAATATTACTGTCCTTAGCATTTTTTAATCATACAGACTGTATCGTATAAATGTAATTTTGCACATAATTTAATTTCATAATATTAATGTTTACATTTTAAAATCAAATTTAATGATAAATTAAGACACAAAATTTGAAAAAAGTGATGATAAATATCAATTTGACTTCATAATGAATTGAAATATGTTTTTGGATTTCTTACCACACTAGTGTCGTGAATACAACAGGATATCGAATTCCTAAATTTTAACGATATGCAAGGTTAAAAAGAGTCAATATTAAAAGAGAAAACTATGGTGCTTTTTATTTTGACACTTTCGCGGTATTATCCAAATATCATTCCATCAAAGATTCGAAGTATCCATCAAACGAATATAATAATAATAATTTATTATGCGCGTTCGGCGGTGCTCTTGTTCGCGTGGGTGTTTAATCCACCCGGAGCAAGCAAAAACCAATTGCCGGGCGCATCGTGTGTCTTCGTCGTTGTCGTCACGGGTATCGTAATTTGTATAAGTCGATGGTTTTTACCGCGGTTCAGGGTCGGAGAGACCGCATTTCTTATACCAAGGACGGCCGAGTTCCGTCACGATTTCCACGTACGGCTTGGAGAGCGGTGCTGCCACTGCATCACGAACACACACACACACACACACACACACACATATTATATGTTATATATGTATATTTATAGGGTGATTCATTGCATCAGTGTGATACACGACCATACTTATTTTCTGAGTAAAATGTTGTGTTTTCGAAAAAGATTTTGTTTTGTAGTCTGAAGTAAGCCCATTACAATTTATACTACTACATTTGTTTTTAAAAAAATATTATTTTTTACTATATTATATTACTGTATCTATAGTGTTTTTTCTTAATGTTTTTATTGATAATCTTTATTTTTAATTTCATAAATACAAATATTGAGTATCGAACAAATAGTTGTTTTTATTTTTATTGATAAGCATTTGAAGTTTAGATGAACGGAGTATAAAACGACGATGTATGCTGGGTGCCCAGCTCATTAAAATTGAAAAATAGTTTATTTCTTTGTGGAAATGTATATCTACCTATAGCTAGTGCTATAAATTCTTCAAAATATTCGGAAACACAAAAAATGACTAAGAATATCGGTGTAACCAGTTAAACGAACCACCCCTGCGTAGGTAATAACAACGATGTTATGCTGTGCAAACAGAAGAGGCGACGAGCTAAAAATCAAAATATTATATTATACAATAATAATATTATTATCTCGTGTCGTTTTTCCATCGTCATTAGCGCTATTTTTATGCGCTCAATGCTGTCGGCGCTGAAGACGCGTTCATATTATCTATATCGATGTCATAATAATCATCATCTGCGGGATCGATCTCGACCAGGGTGGGCGCAATGCCAATTCAACTCGTGCTAACTATTTAATATGAGCCATATTATGAATAAGTATCCGTGCGATATTGAGGCAACTGTAGGTATAATTGGTATTACGCGTTTAATGTTTTGATTTATTTTTCACACAATCGTTTTATTCATCTTTTCGATCAATTTCCAAATTTTTAAGGTTACCTATATGGTGGCTTTATGTGGACGAATAACCGGGTGACCGCAACTGAACTATTTCATCGAGACGGATTATGCGTACCCATTATTCAGGGTTCGGAAATATACCGAAAAATAAATATCTTGATACAGTAAGATGCAAAGTTATAATAGGTACCTATCTATTGAAAGACGTATATGGTCTATAATATATATCGTATATGGTATAATTATAGACTATAGATTATAATAGGTAGGTAAAGTATTATCCTAGACACATACAATATACAAGACGCTCTAAAAAAAAACTTTTCAATATTTTTCAAAAGGTATAATATAAAACAAAAAACTTGAAACTAACTACTTTTTCAACATTTTCAAATAACAATTAGTACTGGTAATTAGTATAGTAAAAATAATAGCATACACTCACAAATAACACCTAAGTTATACGAATCTGCTTTATTACATACAAAAAGGCATACCACTTATAATTTTATGGAGGCTATAAAATATAAATAGGAAATCCTTAACAATAAAATAATCTAAAAATGTTATGTATTATATTATAAACAGTTGACAATAATTTGGTAGGCATACCTACCTACCAAATTTTATAAATTACGAAATATTTTATTTTAATTTATTTATTAAAATGTCAATTTCGGTAATTACTCAAATATTTAATATTTCGGTTTTTACATTATTTATATTAATAAAATCTTGATTACCATTTAAAACATATTTAATACAATATTTTTTGAACTAAAATTTATTTTCAATTAAAAAGTCTTTTAATAGTTATTTTATTATACTTTTAGTGCGTAAAAAAAAATAGCAATGAAAAAAAATATCTAGGTACAAATTAAAATTTGTATCTTTAATACGTATCTTGATCTCTTTGATTGTCTAACTATGCATATATAATAAAATTGTATACATCAATTAATAACGATCCTCTTAATATGTTGATTTCGTACGGTAATAGATTTAATGTGCACCTATTATATCTACGTAATAATATCTATTTATCCATCGAAGATTGAATATAATTATGTCAGTGTTACCTATTACCATGATCTAGTATTCGAACAAACTAATAATATTGTTTTCGTTCCATCGATGTTTATATTATGCGATCTAACCGTTGTCAATTGATGTCTCAACGTTTATAACATTGCAATTTATAATAGTCATCATTCGACACTAATACACAAAGACTAATTTACTCCAAAAGTTAAGAATGATATAAATATTATTACACACATGACATATTATAATATGCTATTAGTTAATTACGTTCTTATAATTGTAATCAATTGTAACTCGTATACTAGCCCGAGCCTGTATTTTAATAGGTAGGTACTTATTGCTTACAACGAGTATTTTAATCAACTAACGTTTTACATATTTAGAAAAATATTCTGTTAATAATATTTTTTAGTAAATATAATATAATAATAAATAATACTTACTAGTTACTCACTAGATATAAGTATATCAACCTAGTGTTCATGTACGTCAGTTTATTATTTTGTTAAAATATTGTAACTAAGTTCCAGTGAAATGTTGATTGGATGATTTGGATGGAACGTACATTTATGTCTATTGAATAACGTGGGTATTTAGATATATCTAATACCTGTTAGGTATGATAACTGATGAAGACAATCAATCGATACATTATATGGTTGAAGGCCGATGTATTATGAATTTGCTAAATTATATGGAGAATTATAATACGTTATTGTAATACGTATGTTTTGCCATTTTAAATACCTCTAAATTGTGTGTTTAATATTTGAATACGTTTTCATCCATATGTATGAAATATGGAAATATTTAACTTAAAATAGGTATATAATTATTTTAATAACAACTTTTTAATAAATATTTTTATTATTTTTTTAATTAATAAACATGCTCGTTAAAATAATTTACTTTTAACATACAATCGACAAACAGTCTATAAGTTCATATTTCGACTATTTTTAAAAATTATACGTGGAGTAATTAAAATATACATAATATTATATAGCTTTTATTTTTAATACGTATTGGATTAAATGTTGACTATACTAATTTCATATTATTATTATACCATACACGAAACAGTAAAAATTTCCCAATATCCTAATACCGGTAATTCACACGATTGCATATTTTATGGTAACATGAATAATATAATTATATGTACATAATTAATTTCTACATACAAAAATAATATATTATTTATATATTATTATTGTGTATATTTAATCACTTTAGCTTACAGTAATAAATCATTAAATTTAGTTGTTCTATTCAAACAACGATTATACCTATGGCATAATGCTATTTAATTCCTGTCCCCGAACCAAATTCATAATATGTAATGTTGTGTAATATATATAATTACATTCTTTTTTTTTAAATTTTATTTTAAAAAAATACCAGTTTTTAAAATATAGTAGTGGCTTCACAAGATGAATTGATCTAATTATAAATATACAGAATGTTACATGCTTATTTTAATTTTACTATAAATATAAAAATAAACAGTATTAGTCGAAACTGCCGCAATATACTACTCAAAACTTAACTCACGCTCAGATTTTCTAATTTCAGGACCATCATCTTAAACATGTTTCAACTCTGAGATTTTTTCCTCAAGTGATTTATTATAAAGTATTAACAATACCACTGTATTGTTTTCAACGAAATATGTGCTTAATGTATATAACTAACAGACTGTATATATTCTATGAAACAATGTTTAAAAAAAAGATATACACGTATAATATGAACATCAATAGCAGCTTTGTTTTCTAAAACACAGAGTGTTCTGAGAACTTTTTTCAATTTTTAACTGTATTTTCCATTGTCTCTGCGTGCATCATATTGATTATTGATAAGCATTCCAAGTAATATTACAGTAGAATAAAAAATGTATAATATGTATACCTACAACTGTTGTCTGTTACATTCTGTATACTTGTTAAAATAGTATTTATGCTTATCAATGGGAATAGGTAACTATATAACAGGATATTAAAACAGCATTTTAAAGTATGGTTAATAATCAGTACAACAGGCACCTGCTGAATATCGTTACATGTTATTATGTCATTTGCAATACATTTAGGGATGTGTACAATTTTACGAATTTAATGCAATTTACCGCCGAGTGCATAAAAAAAAAAAATAAATAAATATATTCTTGGCTTGTAACGTAGATATAATGCATATCAATATCAGCTGTGTAACAAATGATGACGATTATTATATTGGCGCGAGAATAAATAAAAGAGAAAGCCAACGAGTTTTAATCCACAAGAACAGTTGGTTGTACGTTGAACTTGACAAATAATGCTGGTGCCGAATTATGGAGGGGAGACCATGACCGCTATGATATTACTAGAAATATGAGAATATTAAGAACATTAAAAAAAGGTAGATGCAAGATTCCATCGACATTACCACGTGTGTGAGTATAGTTTTATTATGTTTTTTTTAAAATCTTATTTTTTGTTTAGATGAACTAAAATATAAATATGCAAATATGTTAACTCGTAATCAACCATAACAATATAATATACCTTTAAAATTCGTAAATTGTTTTTTTTCAAAGTCATAATATATTTATTAGACAAGTGTATCTTGAAATTATTAATTCCATCAAGATATATTTTTTACGAGTTTCATAAAAAATGAACGCTAATTTATTCAACTAATACACGATTGCAGTATTTTATCTATATGTGGTTCTATATTACTTATTGTAGAATACGAATATATTACGAAGTGGCTATAGACTATGTTAATTATCTTTACGCACCTAGGCAATTAAGAAAACCAAAAATATTTAAATGTATATTTGTGTTTTATTCATCCTTAAACTTTTAATCGATTCATATCATTTGTTCAAATATTTATTTAGCCTCTATAATTATATGATTAATACCAATTAATTTTTATTTTATACCATTGATTCATAATGCAAATTTTACTAATACAATAATCTAGTAGTATAATGATATATACTCTTTTATTCCTACGTTAAAAACAAAACATAAAAACGAATAAAAGTTTAAATAAATTTGTAAAAAAAATGCATTGACTATCGATCCAGTATCATAATACTATTTATTGTTTATAATATATTAACCCCACGACTATGCTTCAGTGCCAGGAATGTTTAGGATTAAATACACTATAGATGATTGGTAAGATGATACACCCGACTTACCTACTAAAATTAATTTCAGTTTATTAGGCAGCGACATTCGTCATGCCTACATATCATCTTTGTGTTTCTTTCTATGCAGCTGACTGCTTAAAAAATAGTCCCCTTCTCTGTGGATGCCTAATGAAGATCTGTCCTTTTCTCATAAGTGGTACTTATTTATACCATACATATTTATGTGTCTGCATTTGTTTTTACAATATATTATTATTGTAGTTATTTTATTTTGTATTTTATACGCAACTCGCTATTATATTATATCATAATTTGTTATTATTACTATAGTAACAAATTATTAAAAATATTGTAATTACCTATTTATAAAAGCACTGCAGTTGGGCATCCGTTAGGTTCACTTTATAAAATGAATGAATAAATAAAATATACAAATTGTGTATTACTTTTCTAGATCTTATATTGATCAACTAAAACATCAAGATGTTTATTATCCGGTATACACTTTAATAATGGAAATCATAATGTGGTCATTTATGCTTATTAACTAACGTAACACAATATTGTGAACTTATTAAATGGTCGATTATCGATTGTAAATGACTTTCATTTTTACTGTTTATTTTTATTCAAATTGTAACACATTTTTTCAAATACTTTAAATTGTATTTCTAAACATTGATATTTATATTAAAATTGCACTACACTATACTATTGGTAATTTAAATTTTTAAACCTATTATTATGATGTTCATAATATTATCAACATACTATTATTCATGTGTATAGTAAAGAATACTACAATATAATTATTTCCCTTATAAAATAAGAACTTGTAAGAAATTTTTTGACCTAACCAGGAACTATATATTTAATTAAATAACTTCCGATTTGTATGTAGTACATATTATATAACATGCAATTATCGTAAATATTTTATAAAGCACTTATCTTGGTTAACTTTTTTAGACAACTAATACTGACTGAAATATTTATTTTTTAATTTAAAATTTCATGAATAAGTTCTTTCTTTTTATTATTAAAATACTCCAAAAAGGTTATTTTATTTGAATGATAACTATATAACTGTTATTTGCTTAGTTATAGTTCGAATAAAATGCCAAATGCATAATTATTATGTATAAAAGTACTGATTTTTTTTTTATTCATTTGTATGCCATGAATCTAATAAAATTGAACATTCATAAATATTTTAAATTATCTTCATACAATTTGTGATTTAGGTTTTATTTAATTTTGTAACTAACACTCAAACATAAAATACCTACTATTTGAATGTTAAAAAAACTACTTAATTTGTACAAAAATTAGCTTTCTGATTGATTCCATAACAAAGATACACAATTTCAAAAAAAAAAAAAAAAGAAAAATAAACCTGTTGCTTAAGAAAAATAGGAATTAAGTGAATAAAAAATGTTTTGAACTCCAAACGATAGAGAGGCCTGTCTGGAAAGTAATAGAGAAAGATTTTTTTCATGTAATTGCCACTGATATAAGTACCCAAACAACGTGAATTTTGTACTTTTAACGATTGACTGAAATTACTTTTCAGAGCCATGAAAACATATTATAAACTCAAATACTTATACGTACATGAATTATATCAAAAACAAGATCGTTCTAGACATTATCAAACTAAACAGAAAGCGCGTGCACCTAATAATATCAAAAATATTCTCATTTCTCATATTGATCATGGATATAATACTTTAAAGAGTTGTCTAATATCAACGCACAATTAATGCACTCCACATTTGTTATGTATAGACTCTAAAAATATAATATAGTATTTTGAGGCTATTGGATACAAAAAATAATTTGTATAAAAGCTTAAAGACTATAATATTGATTATTATTCGTTTTATCACTACTTAATTTTTACGTTTTTATTTTATAATAATACTAATACACTTAAAATTTCAGTAATTATTTGGGTTTCTTGTTTTAAAGTATGTTTTTTCAGACATGATAAACAAACCAATAAATAAATAAATACTCAATTAAAAAAATCTTATGTCTCCTAATTGAATGAAATGGATAAAAGGAAATACTTATATTAATTAATAATCCATTATTTTTCAAGATACATAGCTTTTCTATACAACTTAAATTATTCATATTTTCAATGAAATTATCAGTCGGACGATTTCACCCTTAATATTCCAAAATAAACAATCTTCAGCATTGAATTATAGTAGTGGTTCTCAACCAGGGTGACTTGGATCCACCATAGATGTGACAAAATATCCGCGGAAAAAGGAAAAAGAATAAAAGAATAATTTATTAATTTAGTACACTCACAAATATGAAAACAAAAATACGCCAAAGACTCATAAAAATAACTCTAGAAGACGAAGGAGACTCGCTCTTTTCACCATCACTCTATTATTTTCCCTAATTTGTAAAAACTATACCAGGGTCAAATTTCTAATTAATTGTATATAATTCATTATTGTTTATCAATATTCTTATTTTTTTTTTTTGTAATTCGTCAATTTAAAGTGTCAATGTTTATTGAATCCCGCATTTCAACTTATGTGTATAATTATTATTTTTCTGCGTACTTTTTTAAAAAAAAATTTTAGTTCAAATTGTTTATCATATTTATGTTATGGCGACACAGTGTTGGATACTAGTGGATAAGGGTGACATGAAACCACTGAACTATAGTATTTATTAATGTATTAGGTATAAAATACCTTATTACTCTTACTAGGTACCTACTGTGTTGTTTTTAGTTTTGGGAAGTCTGTTTAATTATAAGCTTATGAGTAATGAGTTGCACCTATAAATTGGTTTCAAAAATGTGTTTTATTAAATCGCATTCAGTTATTTTCATTCACCAATTTGTTGAAAATACATTAATTTTTATTAAAACAGTATATCGATTTTAGGTATATGATTTTATATGTAATTAAATAATTAGAAACTGTTTAAATTCAAGCCACATAAAAAATATCAAATTTTCACAATATTTAAAAATCTAATTATTTTTATATTATATATTATAAGTACTATTAATCGCATCTAATTCAACTACGAATTGTGTTTATCAAGTATGATTATTTTTTTCAAATAAATGCGTCTGCATTATTGTTCTATTATGGTAAAACAACTGTTTATTCTACATTCTTCAAATTCTTAATATTACCACAGCTGGATCCATACATTCTGTACATCATAGATTTTAACATATGATTATATATTTACTTACAGTTAACACGTAATTAACTAATTTGTGATTGCTTATTACGATTGAGAATATCGTTTGTTTGAAGTAATAAATATCAGCTGTTGATCAATGTTTCAAATTTTAAAATCCAAGAAAGCTAAGAAGCAGAGATATGCATTTGGTATATTTTGTGAATATGTGGTGATTTATTAAAATATAATATGGAAATCTAAGAGTAGGTACAGTACTTTATTTGGGATTAGAGAGTGGCAGAATAAGACTTTATGGAAGTATCATATTATGTGCATATTGCCTTCAAAAGCATGTAGATAAATATAAATAAATATAAATAAACAAAATGTATGTGCAAAGTAAATAGATAATTTTTGAAATTCTTGTAATTTTTGTGGAAATTGTGAAAAATATTAAATAAATGTAAGCACTCCTTATACTTTTACACAAAGTAAAAACCATTTTTGGATGTATTAATCTCCACTCAAAATCATCATTAAATGCTACAAATTATCATTGCTTTGAAGTTTAAGTCGTATTTCACATCAATTTCCAAGTTCAAATTTGTTTTGATATTTTAATGATCTTCTTCGATGTTTATTAGTTTGAGTGTTTGACATTGATATTTTTCAAAGCATTTCGTGTCTTAGCGTACACATGTATATTAGGATTATTGAAAATTATCAATACAACTTTTAAAATTTTGGCAAGTTGAAAGTTCACGGTTTTTAATTTTGATTTAAATTAAAAATACTGTATGTGATGATCGAAACTATGATAATATGTAATGATATATTATACGACATATATATTACGGGTAAGGCCCAAAAAAGAGTGATGTACAAGTTTACCCGGGTAATGCACTTTATCCAATGGCGAATTTACGGGAGGGGGGGTCATGGGTCAACACTTTTTTTTTTAATATAAATAATGTCCTTGAAATACATATCTTTTTTATATTAGCTAGTTTCTAAAAATGCCAACGATCAAAAACTTTACTACAATGTGTTTATATAAACGGATTGTTACCTTAGCTGAAGTTGTACGGAATTGAATAATACATTGATACATAGTAATATATTCAAATAAGGAAAATGTTTGAAAATTCAAAAATTTTATGCACAGTTTAGCAATAAGGATATCTTAGAAATGCATTACAAAAATTAAATTTTACTCGTACATTTAAATTAGTTAAATCAACATTGAAATTTATTTATGACTGGAGGGTAAACTGCAGTGTATATAAGTACATATAAACATATTATAGATTAAACCAAAATAATTTTATTTGAATTAAATGAATACATAATGCAGTTATAATTAAATATTTAAATATATAAAGATAAAGATAAAGATAAATATTTTGTTTTATTTCATGAACATTTAATACGCAGACAAACTACTAATATTATGTATTCATATTTTAAAAAGTATACGAATATCTATAAGTTAATTTATACCACGTCTTTTTTCTGTTACTGCAACAATAATTCGCCATTGCAGCAGACTATAAAAACAAAGGAACTTTAAAAAAATATATAACAAATAAAGAGTTTGAAATATAAAAAATAAAAATAATAATATGTTAAAAATGAATATAATTTTTAAAATAATAGATGTAGTCTCTTAAAGGATAAAATAATTCTAAGGTATACGTATAATATGAGTGTTTGTGTGTCTTATAAAGATATACATTATCGTGATTAATCGCTTCATATTATTATTCATGACTAGGTACGTCATTGTAACGTGTATTTGTGGTTTTATATTAATCCATTATTACTAAAACATCTTTTTTTTTGAATTTTTAAATGTGAAAATTTAAATTTTCTAGGAAATGTGAATAAATAATAACGGTTTTATATTTATGTGTATTTTTGATGGGTAGTCAAATATATTGAAGGTAAATTATCTGATACAGTCCAAGTAATAAAAATCGTGTTTTCATTATTGAGGAATTGTAGTCTTAAGTACTGGTTTGCTTACTTATATTAATAATAATTATATAGTTAATTATATTATAATTTATATTTGATTCGGTACGTGAGAACTATTGAAAAACTAAATATTGCTATTACATACTTATAATTATTCGTTTATTAAAAACACAAGATTAATTATTGCGAACGTTATCATCAAAGTATATCATCTACTGTATGTATAGTGTTTATGAGACTAACAATAATTTTAAAACATTTCATGACAAAATGTACCTATACCTGTTAATTAAAATATTTTTTTAATTGGGATAATAATATTTTATGATGTATATGCTTGTCGATTTTATTATTCAAATACGTACTATAAATACAAACTAACTTATATATATAATTATGATGTATACATATCTTCACACTATTAATATTTATGATTTGCTTGTATAATTGGGCAGTTCAACACAGAGAAATATGTCTGACCAATAAGGTTTTAATGAATCTAGTGGCTGATAAATTACCATTGATGTTGTTCATACGTAAATAAACATACACGATTACACAAATATATTGAATTTATAGGTCAAATATATTATGCTCAATAATCTTATTTCATTTGCAATGTCGGGTTTGTTTACAATATTAAACATGATCCATTCGATGACATGTATATTTTGAAATGCAAATCAAAGCTGACTGTACTATATTCGCATCTCAGATGTCTTAAATAAATGTACTTTCTAGGAAAAACAATTATAATTATGTAAGTGTTGGGTGACCTCGAGTTTTTGTGAGATTTGTAATTTTTAGAACTGCTTAAACGATTATCGCTGAAAGTATTAAGTATTACCAGGTGCTTACATATACACCGTGAATATGTATATTATCAAATGTATACCAGTAAATTAAATTTCAATTAATCATAATTTTTGTATTGTATAATATGTTATATCAGAAGAACAAAGTTTTCAAGACATGAAATTAATAGCATTGATAGTCTTATATATATATTATTCAAGTATACTTGAGTGGACGATATAAGCCAATCAGAAATCGCACGTGTTATCACAGCGTAAATTTGAATACAATTAGCAAAAAATTAAGATGAATTTTTCAGTTTTAATGTGTAGGATAAAAAATATTCGTAGAAGAAATTGCAGTTTGGTTGGTTACTAAAGAATTTGTTTTGTGTATGCCGGGCAAATTGTATAATATGAAATAAAAGGGATCGAAAAATTACGCATGCAAATGTGTATAGTTAATATAATATTTTCAGATACACCATGCATTTATTTATTTTTATTTTTATATTATGTTATTTTTTATGGCAGATGCAGTGGCCATTTGGGAAGAGGAAAGGTGGATTAATAGATATTTATTTACATACGGATTTTGTATAAACCACTCATGATATGACATGATAAAAACGAATGAAATATACTTAAGTGGAGAACTCCGTCGGAGTTGCTATAGACATGTATAATATTTACTAATATATGGCACGTATTAATATTATTATACATTCGACTATTTAGGTGCGTAAAATATGCATAAAATATCACGATTTTCACGATTATATTATAATATTGTAACAGATCCGAGTAGGGTGGGTGTATTGCATTATGTGCAACATGCATGCACGTATATAATATTATTATTCACGTACCTATGTATAACGCTGGTCCCCATAATACTGAAATATCGTGTACGTACATAGTGTCTATCTATATAAGTGCGCTGATGAGGTCGTTTACGAGAGTGCAACAACGTGTCTCGTCCGCGCATTGATCTACCGCGATGATAATTAGGTGTTTTGAAGTAATCTATTCAATTGAATGATTGCATCTAATGCGTAATAATTATAATATTTGATATGGAAAAATGCATGATGGAATCTCGTGAACAACACGAAACCGTCAGAACTTTACCGTGCTGTGTGTATGTATGTATGTATGTATACATTTATCGATGTGACTACTTACTACGGTAATTAGTTCCTGTAAAGAGATCCGTCGACTGGTGCGCGTATTAACTTCTTCATTATTCATCATAATGCCGTGCCGATAATAGATATTTTCTGATACCCTTGAAAGCGTATTTTATTTTAAATATTATACTTACGCGGCCGGTTTGAACTTGTCTCGAGTATGACATTATAATATACATAAAGGTTACACACATATTATTATGTGAATCAGCACGTCGTCATAAACGGATACAAAATGAATTGCCCGGTCACTGGATGCCAAATTAGGAGTCCGTCAATAATAATTCACTCACGATCGAAGTATTAAAAAAAAAACATACCCGTAAATATTGCGTATACCGTCGTCATAATATTATTATCGCGCACGCTTTTATATTATAATATTAATACGACGATATTTAACTTTATTTTACTATATATCCATTTGAAGACGAATCGTGTCATACACATGTATAAATACACGCGTTTTATAGGTTAATTTGGTATGGATCAATAAAGCAAAGTGTTAAATCAAGAGTAATCATCATTTTTCACAAATATTGTTTTTTCAAATCATCCCATCACTAATCCAATATGGATACAATATGGGTTACTTGTTATTTTTTTTGATAATTTCATACCTGCCCACAAGTGTGAGTTGACGTCATCAACCTTAGTAATAATGAACGCGTATAAAATACAACGATGGTGGAATGCAATCGAATTCAACAAATTATATTATAGATGCCTCGTATGATGGATACGAAAATTAATTTTAATAGTTTTCACAAGCTTTTTAAAATACGAGACATTTTTGCAATTAGTTTTACTGGACTGCGCAGTAGACAGCCAGAAAAGTTAATACACTGGATTCTGGGTTATGCGTGTAAATAAAATAAAATGTTTCGCAAACAAATTAGAAAATTGAACACATCGACGAGTTAACTAATAATAATATATGCTCCGCGAGTTTCTGCGTGTTAGCGGATGTTTTAGCCGAAAATTATTTGAACGCACGAATAATAATGTCATTTTATAACAGCCGTTGGTGTATGAATATGTTATTTTATTATATTGCATTATACTTTAGTCGTAATAAAATTTGGCCAGCGCTAAATTTGGATGACTCTGACCGGTTACAACAGTCCGTTTCACAATGTTGCGTTGTTTGGGCTCAACACGTTTACACGTCATGATCATATAGATCGGGCACATATTAAATAATCAATAATATTAACATTATTATTATTTCACGAACGAAAAGAAGCAAAAATCATTAATTTGGTTGTTGTGTTTCCAACACGGATGATAGTTTTTATTTAATACAACCACGCGGCTCCAGATACTCTAGGGCTGGCATATATTTTTCGAAAACGTTTTAAAATTGTATCAAATAATATTGTGATAACATACGAATATATAAATGTAAACATTTGTATATATTATGTTTTTATATTGTCTAATCATATAAGGCGTTTTAAAGCCGCATATACATGACGTCATAATAAGTTATGTACCTGTAAACCACATAGTTTCATAAGTTGTAACATCGCATCGATGCGATTTATTTAAACTACCCCGTCATTTATAAGTGTATACAATAGGTAATAATGTCGATAACTTTGGAAAACGTGTAAGCGACGGCGAAGCGATTTACATCACCGTCGTGTCCTAACTGTATAATATTATATATTAATATATATATATGATAAGGTACGAAATAATCTTATAAGCAAGTAGCAATATCAGTTTTAAATCAATATTTTTTTTTTTCATACAGTTTTTAGTGACAACACTCATCTTTTGACATTAGATTTGGTACCTACATTTTCTATTTGAAAACCAGTTATTTCAGGTGTAAAAGTATTAGTCTCTTAGTTCAGGAGAATTTTTACTGTCTAACTTCTCCGAAATATTTCTTTAAACAATACATTGTAATATTATATTATGTCCTTGATAATGTATTAACATAAAAACAATTCCGATCAACGTCAAATATACATGTATAATTTTTTCATTGAATTTAACTCTTGTCACTATAAACATTAAAAATCAGACGAGTAGTAAAATCGTGTTTGGAAACGAATAAAAAATAATCAAGTTTAGGAAATTAGTGAAATAAAAACCAAAACGAGTTAGATTTTTTATTAGATTTATTTACTGCCGGTGTATGCATTTTTATATTGAACACATATTATTAGGCATATATAAACACCACAGAGGCACTTTCTTTTTTTCATAAATTTGAAGCCGCTCATTGTTACTCAGATATATTGTGGTTTGCGATAAAGCGCTGAGTTGTATTAATAATTATAACTTATAAGACATTTAAAGTCACAATTTTCTATTTGTTTTTCGCACTTTGTGCACCAGCTAACAATAATGCAATACATTACGATAAATGTATAGGTGTTGATTTACACCCGAGAGACATCACTAAATATTGCATCGGTATTGGTATAGGACGTGAAACACTTTTTTTTCTTAGAAAGCAACCGTGACTCAGTTAAATTTTAATTGGTATCTTATTATTGAAAAACACCTATCGTAAATCATCAACATAATATACGCGTATTGCTATAAATCAACGGTAATAATATTATTCCTGGACCCATTTTGACATAACCAGACCATTACGTAACATTCTGCGCGTTACAGTATTATTATAATTAAAAATAAAATCTTTTAAATTATTATTCACAGCTTCGTCTGTATAAAACGATATGCGTGTGCATGAACACACATTGTAATTTGGCCTTTCCGACGATTCGTTTCTTGTACAGGTAGGTATCAGTCGTAATCTGTTTGGTGGACCTCTTTAACAATATTTTTCTCAATCGCCTTTCACACGAATCCAGATCGCTCTCTTGTCATTTACTTGGTTTATGTAAAAGAGAACGTTTTGTCCATTGTGCACAACACTTGAGCTTTTCGTCATGTCTCCGATCGTGTATATTATACGACATACGTATTTTATTATATATGCTTATCGCAATTTTCTATATTATGATTTGTAAATCTTGTGCAACGGTAATATAATTGTTTTATGAAGAACGCATTTCTGTTGTTTACTCAGTCCTTACTTCTTATTATAGTCCTTTATTTCAAATATTATAGTTTGCAACGATTAAATGTCTCAACGTACTTATTTTCTCAATATACCTACGTCCTAGTTACCAGAGATAAAATATCACTGTCTTACAATTTGACAGCAACTTGGATATGAATAGTACCTAAATTCACCCTCGTTTGCATCATAAACGTAATTGGAAGTTATTTGCGTTATTCAGGATCTAAGTTAATTATTCCACAAATAGTTGTTATTCGGTTTAATATAATCTATTTTCAAGCTATTATTATTATAATAATTACTAATATTGTTGTTCCTTAGTATAAGTGTTGATTAGTTGAATACCATTAACTGTATATAATAATAATTATTTGAAATCTGTGGTTCATCTATAATTTTCAATCGCTTTTTAATTTTAAAATTTGAATTCATACAATTTTTAATTTTACTTAGCGATATTAAAAGTAAATTTCATAATATAAAATATATGCACCTACTCATATACCTACATAGTGCTTCTATCGACTTGGGAGTATATTACACGAACCAACCATAGTGGATATGTGAAAAACTTTACTCTACTGTTGTAGGACAAAGTTGTTGCTCCATAAATAATTGCTGTAAATTAGTAGACGGTCAGGTTAGGTTAGGTTTTAATGTTTTTAAATTTGTTGATATTAAATCGGAACAGTTTAACACTTACATATTATATAGGTACCAAACATATGGTATATATTATGATAAGTCAAAATAAATTGTACCTTATTGAAATGAAATAAATAATATTTAAATACGAATCCACCATTGCGTTGATTTTATTTTGTCAAAAAATGTTCATTTAGTTAATATATAGCCATATAATAAGGCGTCTTAATAGATTCATATATTTTATTCTTACAAGTTTATGAGATATTTACTAAGTAATAAGTACTTCAATGTTGTTCCTTCCTTAATATAAAATATACGAACTGGTCAAAATGTTAAAAAATAATTTATATATTTGTTATTAAAATAATATTTTATCTACGTTATTATTTTGATGTTATGATTATAATAAATTGTGTTTAATTCAAGAAGATAATTGTATAATAATAATGACATACCTACATAACTTCTCAAGACATAAGAATGAACTTTTTCAAAGTTTTTAATATCATAATTTATACATTAATCATATATTATACACATTGAATTATTTAAGAATACAAAAATTCTCCTTATGTTATATATATATATATATATATATATATATATATATATATACGCTATTTTTTATTGATTCTTATAACTTAGAGTTCGTAGGCCACTAGTTACAAAATGTTTTCATTTTTACATTTAATAGTAATATTAACCCCGAAAATTGTATTTTACACTAGTCATTGAAATATAGCATATTATATACTTAATAATTATTATTTTTCTCATACGTCGTATCTACATAAATACATATATTAATTGAGTTGTATATAGATAATATAAAAATTGTTAGGTTAGACAATAATATATTAACATCTATATAATATGACAATTAAATGAAATGTACGTCATGTGAAATTAAAAATTTAGTTACCAAAGTTGTGTTGTAAATACTCGTATTTAATAATATAGTCTACTTACAAAAACGCTGACCACCGTTCTCACGATTATACCGCGGTGTAGGTATAATAATTGGGTGAACAAATCAAAAGCGAGCGGTGGGTATTGTAATGCGATGCAAAGGTAATCAAATATACTGAGCACGTATGCACGTATTGTATAATGATGATATAAACAATAATTCTTCATTTTGTATTATTACGACGACGATGTGTGACTAGATATTATTATATGCCGTCAGAAAATTGGTATCAGATTTATATATAAGCGTGAAGAAATAGTAGTTTGGTGCGACGATGACGATGAGTGTGAGTATTCTTGTGTGTATATATTATATCCGTGTAAAAGATACCATATATATATAACTCATAATATGTCATTCGTCCGATGACGATGCCCAGTGGAAGCTTTGCGTGCACATATAGTATGCTGAATATTCCAACTAAGTGATGAAACTATATAGAGTATTAAAAGGGATCTAAAATGATTATGTAACTATTGATGAACCCTGGATTGCTTTACCGTTCCACCCCATGTCTCCGCGACAATATTACCACAAAATGTTAACTAAATTATTACAAGCCTTGATCATTAGAAAAAAAAAAATGATTATTTTTAAAATATATTCGATTATTAAAACGTATGCAAGATTTTGAAACTATATAAGTTAGTTTACAATTAGTTTACAGTTAGTTATTATGACAATATCGATTAAGAATTAGCTAGTAAAATATGCCATGAGTTATAAAGTGAAATGAAATGTTATCACTTATTAACAAAAATTAAAAAAAAAAAGTTTTTCGGGGTGTGTTCCATTGAAGGAGGGAGGAAGCGAAAATTATATTAGAGGCTGCTATAACATAGATCGCCTTATCATAGTTTCGTCAAACAATTATTTTGTAGATTTCTACTTTGTCATTATTTTCTCAAGTCGTAGTTTTACACTACCAGTTGAACGTATATCAATAAATACAAACCTAACGTAATCTAACCATTACATATTATTATACAGAGTGATTCATCAAACATTCTCGCCCTTATTATTTCATTTAATTATGAATTTATTCGAATTCTATTTTTTGAAATTTCTAAATAATATACTTAAAAACCATAGTTTCAAATTCATGATTTTTTTTTTTGTACTATTTAAGGAGTTTCGTGTGAGGTGATGCAAACACCTATTTTTTTAAATGAGTACATCCCGGTTTACTGCAAACTGTTTAGTGGATAATTTTTTTGAAAATTTTGCTGTACGTAATTTAAAATACAAATGTATAGTTTCTCAGTTATTAAAATGGTTATACTATGGTTAATGTCATTAAAAATGGTAATAAAAAATATAAAATAGATATTGTATTAAATTTAGTATAATAAGTTGAATTTTAAATATTTTTTACAAATTATAAATGTTGATAGATTAATATTAATAACTAATATTTTCAAATCACCAAAGTCCCAATATCTTGCAAGCTATGGACCTATTAGTGTATGAATGTACTTATCCTTAGTACACACAGTTATATCACTTAAAAATCATTCGTTTGCATTTTGAAATAGGTACAACAAAACTTTCATCAAAATTATCCATTAAATAATTTATAGGGAAAAAAGGGGTTCTTGTTTTAAAAACAGAAGTATATAAATCCATATTATGACAATGCTTGAGTAATATAAAATAAATCTAAATAATTTAAGTATATTATGCGGTATTTAAAAAATTCTAAAAATCAGATTTTGAATAACTGCTTTATGGAAAAAAGAAAAACGTGAACCTGCTCGGTGAATCACTCTGTATATGCATGCAGCGCAGTGCGCACAGTTAATTCGCCTATGCATGTTATTATTATTAGACGAAGCGAAGAAAAACATTATCGATCAAAACCTACGAACACTGGCGCGAGAAAAAAAAACGCTCGCTCGTGAACGATATTATTCGTTATCTGATCGTGCGGTCTATAAAAAAAAAAAATTACAAAAATCGTATAATGCTTATAAAATATGATATTATTACTAAAAAAAAAAAAATCAAGACAATTATTACGACGGCGGCGACCTACTTAAACGGTACAAGTTCGTTGATTGGCGGCGACCTCCCGGGGACGTTCGGTGCACCGTCTAGCGTGCGGACGGAGGGCGCCACTGATGCAACCACGGTTTTCGGATGAAATGCGATCGGCATTTTGCTCTTATTCGAATCGCCGCCGAGTCTATTAGGTATATATTATATGTTATATTAAAACATGTGACGGATTTTTTATATATTTATGCGACACACCTTTTTATATCCATTATAGTTGCACGTTGCTCTCGCGCGCACATACCAAATAAAATATTATTAAACTGATACACAATATAACGATATATACGTATATAATATTATTTAGGCGTTGGGTGTGCAGCGCGTGTTCGCGATCTCTTTCTGCCGTCTGCTGCCTTCGTGCCGCCTCGTCCACAAAATATACACATACGTAATATTATTACGGTTTTAGTGGCGCCACCGAGTGCAACACGACAATATTCGATTTTTTTCATTTTGTGAACCAAATTTTATTGCACTCCCAACAACGCAATCACTGCTGTTATCACTTCGAACTCAATATTATGTTAGAGAAATTTTACCCTTTGACTTCTTCCGTCGTCATAAAAACGAAATGGATTGCTTATTTTATATTAATTATTATGATTATACCAACAAGTGACAACCGGTGTGATTGTTTTAATTACTTGCCTATAATATATATATATTATAATACAATTATTATGCGGGGTTTTTGAACAAAACAATATTATCATTTCGGCTTATTATGTTAATTCGTATTGTTCATAGTTAATAAAATATTGGGTAATATAATGATATACAGAGTAATGTGTAACACTACTTCACGCCATGTTGAATCTGCTCGCGGAATCACAAATAAAAATATTATAAAGTAATATATGTAGTGATCTATAATAATAACATAATTTTAATGAACAAACTAAAATAAAATCCACCAATAAACTTTAAAATAATAAAAAATAAACGTTTCATTAATATTTGGTGTATACATACATTTTAACAATTTATAAATTTGTTATTCTTTTTACTATTTTTTTTTTTTTATAGAAATACGTTTTAGTCTAACATTTATATCTGATTTCAAAATTATAGATTTGGTCGAATTATAACATAGAAAAATGTTCATTAATAATATCATTTATTTTATAATATATATTATAAAATCAATGAAAATATCTTAAAAAGTTATTGTGATCGTTTTAATTACGACTTGTGGTATTCTATATTACACATTTTAAAATAATAATTAACAATTATGATAACAACATAATATTATTACTATTATTTCTAACTATTTATTATTACAAACTTTTTATAAAATATAAGAAATGATCCTTGGTGCAATAAAAAGTTATATGATGAACACTTTTTACATATATAATCAAAAAATCAACCTTAATTTTAAGCTTCATTAATAGGAACTGTAAAGACTTCAAGAACCCTAATGTATTAAAATCACTATTTGTTTTCTTATAGTCTAGATCTAAGCTTGAATATAATTCTGTAGTTTGGGCTTCTTACTTAAAAACTCATATACAAAGTTTAGAGAATGTTAAAAATAGTTTTCGACGTTTTGTAGTTTTAAAATTAATGTTTCCGTATTCCTCACATCAAATATTGTTGGATACACTTAATCTTCTAAGCTTATCAAATAGAAGGAAGTTGAATGTCTTTATTTTTAATAATTTCTTTGTTTCTCAGTTTAGAAGTAGGTCCTCTAATAAATTTTATATCAACTTACGTATAACAAATTATGTATTGGCTGCTCTTATGAACAGATTGATGTTTTTTACTATAATGATGTATTAATACATTTTTTAAAATTCTAATTCTCGTTCCATTGAACCATTAAATATTTATGTAAAACAAGTTTTTTAACTTAACTTTTGTTGTACTTGTATTATTACTATATATTATCTAATTATTATACTAATGTTATTGGTTTTTATATTTGTATTCTTCTGTAAAAATCTTTAAAATTTCCTGTAATTGGGTTTTAAAAACCATTAAATAGATAAATAAAAGATTGAATGTATTTGATAATTTTGAAACGTGAGAACTCAACGATCGTCGATCAGTTCCGTATTCCAAATGTACAAAATGTACAGGTTCGTTAAATATTCTTGTCTCCGACACTATCTTAAGCGTAAATTATATTGAAAAATAAAATATATATTAATACAAACAAAAATTCGAAAATCAAACACGAGTCTTTTAATTTCCGTGTTTCGGAGTTTCTACACATAAATCAAAACACAGAAAACCTTGATGCAATAATATGCACCACGCTGACTCGGTCATAATGTAATTCGTATATACACCTGTATTAACGCTGGTGGCTGGTATATATAATAATAATATTATTTTACAAGTAGCCGTTGTAATGATATACTATTAATGCTAGTACAACAGGTTGCATGTATATAGTAGTATAAAAGGTCATTCCATAGTTCCCAACAAAAATATATGTTTGGTAGGTATCATATTTGGAGATTATTTTGTTTCTATTCATGTTTTTGGATTATCAACAAATGTATAAAATTATGCGTAAAAACAATTCATGGTTATAGTTATGGAAATATTAAACCGTTACATTTTGTCTTCTGGACATATAGAAATTTAACTTCTTCAAAAATGCCTACATAGATACTTAGTTTTATGTTATATACTTGTCCTTGTAACATAAAAATCTGAAATGTTTATTTTCAAATATTATCTATACGACCAGTACAAATTTACACAACAGTTGTAATATGATGTTTATATATTAAAAGTACTTGAAATCCGTTATATTGTCCATCTTATCATATATTATGCATTATTTATTAGTCATTACAACATTTTTCATTAAGGTTTTCAGAAGTCATTTAAAATCAAAATAGATGCTAGAACATAAATATCATTAAAATGATTTTAATGACATTTTATGGTTACCCTTGGTCTATTTTTGACACAAAGTTCTTTTTTTAAGCATTATATTAGTATACATTTTGATTTTAGCTATATGTCTTAAATTTTTCTGATGAAATAAATAATAATAAATCAATATGATATAAGTACCTAGACATTATACATACATATATATATACATTATACATATATTAGAATAATTTTATTTTATTCGGATTGGTTTAAAGTTTAAACAAAAGTGCACTCATGACCATATTAAAAAGCTTACGATTTTTTTAATGCTTATTACTGTATTACTACACATACCTATTTATGCTAGATTGTTAGATATAATCAGATTGAATTTAAATTATTTATATTTGAAAGTGTATAAAGTTGTATCGCAGGTATAGCAAATCGTGTTTGTCATTTGTGTGTATACAAAATGCATATACATATGCATACATTTGTGTATAGATAAATAGTTTTAATGATATTTATGTATGATGATCTATAGTGACCTACAATAATAAACATTTTAATGATACAATTACTGATGTCTTTAAAAATGTAGAAATACTATTGCATTACATTGTACTACTAATAATACAGTTTGTCAGTTCACACAAAAACATTAAAATGTCAAGTCATTTGGATTTTTTCTTTCCTCAAGGTCTTTAATTTATACTATCTTCATAATGTAAGTTTGAACGGAATCCAAATCCAGATCTCCATCTGTACCCGTAGGTAACTCACATAAATGTCTCTCACATATAAATCTGATTTATTATCAGAGCATATCTTATATTTTATTAAAACATTTGCTACCACAGTTTTTTATTGTTAGAATTTTATTCTTAGTTTTATCTTAGACATGTTAGCATATAGTATAATAAAAACTTTAAGACACATCATATTATTTAGTATAATGTATTGCATAATATATTTGTACACGTTATAATAATGTTTTAACAAATAAATGACAGTTAACACATAGACTAGAAGATGGTAATAGTACCCGTAAAACATCTCTATATACCTACATTTGAGATTAAAGTATTCATATATTTCAAATATATTTAATTTATAAAAATATCATCAATTTTTGATTTTAAACGTTTTATAAGTTTTTTATTTGATATATATTAAAAGAAAATTATTTTCAGAAAACTTGAATGTATATTAATTAATTTTAAACATTTATAGATAAATAGAAAATTAAGGGAAATATATGGGCCAGTCTTCGTAGTCAAGCCAAAGCGTGGAGAAAACTATATAATGATGAATTCCAGACAGTTTTAGAGGTCCGTTATTGTTTAAGAGAACGCTAAGAGAAACTAATGTGGACAGGTCAGATTAGCCTGGCGTAAATAAGGATCTCTAGTTCAGCGGGTGATTGAAGAAAACCCTGTAAGGAAAAAAAAACCGTTAGGGAGATCAAAGTTAAGACGGGAATATTGTGTGGAGAAGGACGTTAAAACGATAAGACCAAAAATCGGTTGCAGTGAAGTTGTGGAAGACAGAATTAGGTGGCACGATTTGTTTTTAGTGGCATGGTCTTAAATACTGAAACCAAAATAAAAGAAAATAGATTAAATAAATCCCTGGGATAGAAGCAGAGCGTCTAAGTAAATAGGTATGTATGGGGATAAGTATGTACTGGATAAATAGTAAATATTTAAAGTTTGCACCCAGAGAATAAAAATAGTGTAGGCATAACTCCATATTTATATTTATATGTATATATAGTATATATAGCGTTTGTACATTGCATTATTATTCTACATAATAAGTAATTACTTGAAAATCAACCACAAACTTAAAAAAAAAATACAATTTTTTTACTGATATTCATATTTTATTTGAATCTGGTTATAATATGGTATTATAAAATATATTTTAATAGTATATAATACATAATATGTGCATTCAAATTAAAATCTGATATTTTATCCATAACATTGTACATACTTGTATTTTAAAATTAACGTATTAATGTTATACTTATTTTAAATTTCTATGTTAAATGTATTTTTTTTTAATTCTATTGCCAATTTATGTTGAGATAACATTTATGAATCGACTAAATTAACTATATTATAACTGTAGTGGAAACTGTTAACATATATTTTAATGCAGGTATCTAATATTTACTACATAAACGATTACTATAGGAAATTCATATTTTTTTTTATGAAAGTCATACAATTATATTGAAACGATTATAAATACATTTAGTTTTTAGAAAAACTGTTTATATAATACTAATTATATAATCTACTATAATAAAGTATACTATAAATGTAATTGGAATGAACAGACAATCGCATCTAACATTTACAATTTGCACATCCTTTCTTGTATTTATTGTTATAATACTTTGGCTTTCATCAAGATTTATTTATCAAACCATTTCGACTCACGACAATGAATTTTTATGTGGATCACAATTATGTATAGTGTGTATAGATATAAGATAATATAAAAATGTTAAACAATTAAATGTGTTTTTAAATTTATTGATTGTGTTATTATTTGTATCAAAGTAACTATAAAAATGCCTTAAATTAATATTTAATTATATCTATTACTAAAAAAGTCAAAACTTATGTCTAAGCTTTATATTCAACAAGAGTTTATGGTATAACATATAGATCAAACAGAGTTTGACTGAGTTATTTTTTGATCATTGAGCATAGACATTAACTTGTTCTATGATTTTAATAACAATATTATTTTAAATAAGGAAAAGATATGTAGATACCTACGTTTTATAACAATTTAATTAGTTATTAAAATTACTAAATTAAACCTGGTTCTTGGCCTCATATGTATGTCATAATATGTCGGAGTTGGACTAATTATGTCAAAAAGCGAACAAAAAATGTAAATCATGTGGACTATTTTTTCCTTCAGTTTTGAAAGGAAATACGGATACCATTATAATATGACCAAATGACTTAAAATTGGTAAAATGGGCGCTACCTATAATAATTTTTTTTACCGGGTCAAGGATCAATCAAAATATTTAATTTTAACATTGACTTTTGCGAGTATACAACGTGTTGATTAATTCAAATCCCCATAGTCATTAACCGAATACGTGTAGTACATAAGGTGAAATTGTATGGTTGATTTTTTTTTTAAATTACATTTATAATTGTTTGAAAATAAAAGAACTTGATAAGTTAGTACCGCAAATTTGAATTAACAACAAAATACATCCATTAAACTGGAAACTACTAAGTGTATTATAACATATCGTGCAGACGCGCGGTAATATGTATTACTTACATCAAGGAAGGATTACCCACTCATTAAGCAATATTGGTTTTTAGATACAATGCTGTACTGCTGTAGAGCTAACAAGAAAAACAGGGCTTACGACTATCGACATTAACTGTGCACGGCCTAACTTCCATGCTAACAAAAATGTGACAACCATATACAATCGTTAAATTTGCTTTATAGTAGTAGGTATAGTCTATCCACTCGGTCACGTGGCTGTAGGAACGAAACACAGAAATGTAAATGATAGTACATTTTAATGAAATATTGTAAATTATATTAAATACTTGTTTTAATTTTTTCATTGAAAACTGATGATGTATTATATAGATATATCAAACACATAATACTCTAAAATAAAATAAAATAAAACATATTTTTCTATAATATTTATAATCTATATTGACATTGAAAGTTATAAACTACATTAGTGTTATATTAATTAGGTATATAAGATAGGCACTTTTTCCAGATAGTAAAGAAATAGGGTTTAATAGTTAATATAATTTTATTATTATTATATTTTTTTTTTAACGAGGTATATACTATATAAAGAAATTCTAAAATTATTATATTTTAAGGATATGGAAGTTTTGGAAATTTGGGATCTTAAAATTGATTACTATGAATTTCTTAATCCAGCCCTGACTCGCATCTTTACGAATATGAACAACTGAACTATTTCACTATTTCTTTATATTCATACTATTACTATTTGTTTAACGAACAATGTGTTTATCATTTAATTTTGTTACTTTAAATTATAATATTATAAGTATTATGGTATTATACCATTAGTAATTTTAATGTTATAATATTCACTTTCACAAAGATCTGATATTCGTATGAAACCAGTTAGTATACTATTTTTTATGTTTAAGTTAACGCGTATTGTAATTTATTACACATGTAGTATTTATTGACTATTTTTAATTGTTTTCTTTGTCTCTTAAGATGAAGAGTCATAAATTATTGAATTGTGAGTATATGCGAGATAAATGAATAACTCTTTACAGTTGCATAATATTAATATTTGTAAAGATTTTACATGAAAATAATAAAGAAATATATATAATATATATTATGCCTTTCAATTCATTGAGTAATAAAACAATATTGATTGTGAGTTAAAATAACTTTATGGGATTTAAGAAAATTAGAAAAGAATGCACATTGGTTTAATAGATGGCCCAACTATAGTGATGCAGCCGTGGTGGGGCAGGGTTTCAGTTATTGAGTCAGTGCACAAGGGGAAAAATATTATTATAATTCTGTATTAAAAAAAAAATCTATTAAAAAATACACACATTTATAATTGAATTGTATATATTTTTAAAACCTTTATAAGTATTATTTAAAAAATTATTTCATTTTATTGTTATAACTTTGCATATTATAAATTAAATCTTATTCATCATAATAGTTAATAATAGGAGTGTCATTCGTTAAGTAGGCGGTATGGATAAATCGTAAATATTGATTTCACAAGACGCATCGATAGAATTAAAATTTATTTGTTAATACATAATGCGTATTTCAAAATATTATACTAAATCAACACAGATATCTTTCATATAAACATAATATTGTGTATTAAAAATGAACTGACATATATTTTAGAAAGCGAGGTTGGAAGTTATCAAGTTTTCATTTTTAATGATAATTATAAATTGATAATTATAACAGGCTTACGATAAATTGTTCCCTATAGCCGACAGTTGCGGACCTGTGTGTGTATGAGAAGTTTGAGATATTAATCGTTTGGTATATTTCTAAATATTAAAAAACAGTTGGCACTATCCAAGAACCGTTACTATCATCTTGTAAAATATAAAATATGATTATAATAATTATTATTAGTCTTGACTTTTAATGCGTCAGGTATCTACTGTTTAAAATCTCCGGAAGTTTCTATTTTTCAAAAATATAACTTTAAAATGTACAACATTTTTAGTATAATATGAATTTTTTTTTAATTCTTCTTTTTATTATTGAAAACCGACCAGAACTCTAGTACTCGAGTAAAAATGCCTCTTAAGCTGCGAGTATATATCATCATAACACACAATATATGATTGCAGCACTTGCATAAACGATTGAATGTCATATTCGCATGTCATATTATAATTTATAATATATTATTTTCATTGCCATCCCCGCAACTTCGATCATCTGTATTTGTAAACATGATTATTATTATTATTGTACACAACGGTGACCGATATTACGACGCACTACTTGTTTACGTCAGGGAATTCTTCGGGTGTCCGAGAGTGGAGACCTTCCTCCAACCAGGGGTAACCGGTTTTCCCATATATATATATATTATACATATATGACATTATAATATGTGTCGATTCTGGTCCAAAAAGAAAGCTTTCACCTCGGACATTACACATTGTTTAGAAAGTCGTAATCGGCACATTGTTATCACATATAATATTATGCAATGTCGTCTCAATTTTTTTTTTTTTTTACTCCCCGGTTTTACGCCGAAAATAAAGTCGTGCACGTTTTTTGAACGGTTTCTGACGAAACTCTATATAATATAATATATGTAGACACGAAACTCGTCTAATTTTCTCGCCACGCCTGAAACCGTTTAAGCGCTCACACGCCATATTAAAATCAAACAGATAAACCGTTTATTCAATTGAAAAACATTTAGACTAAGTACACGAAAAAATAAAGACGGCTACGTAAATAGCCAGCTATTATATAATCAATTTAATTTTTATTATAGTAATTTTGAGTTGTCAACATCGTAAATTGATTTTTAGAAAAAATAAACAAATATATTACATGATAATAAAAAGGCGATGAAAACGATTGCGCAGTATAAAGTCAATAATAATAGTTTAAAGGGAATCGCATACGAAGTCACGAGTCGTGAAGTGTGACGATTTAATAGCGGGTGATGGATATAAATCTATTTACTGATGGACGGGTTGAAAGTTCATGAATTCTGACAGTAAATCAATATAACCATGGCTTAACAAAGAACATATTTTATAGTTAATATAAGCCTACCGTATTACCTTTATAAGCAATATCTAAGAAAATACTTATATTAACTCATAATTATTCATTTGATACGCTGATCTGGATTATACATATCAACACATATTATACCTCAATAGAAATTGTAATAAATATATATTTTAAAACAAAAAGAAAAATACGCTTGTAATTGTGCCAATTAATAAAAGTATTTTCCAATTTTGTTTTTGGAAAAAATTTATATGAAAAATTATAAAACGATACGTTGGTTATCGTTAAATGTAATGTACTTTGCACTTGAATTCCTATATTAAACCATTATAATGCACAGGTTGTTATATTATGACATCGAATACATTAATATATTTTGTATACAATTTTTACATTTTCATATATTATAATGTAATATGCAATTATGCGAAATAATGTATTATATATCCAAGTGCAACTTAGGTAGGTACACGCGCTTTTATACAAATGTCATTTAACAACCGTTTCCTAGTTTCATTTTTTAAATGACGTTTAAATATGCACGTGCATCGGAATTAGCTATTATAGGATGTATTATATACGTATGAATTTTTCTAATCATTTCAAAAACGATTTCTGTATTTAACTGACATATTCGATATCATCATGCGTGCACGCTGCGCATTATTTCAAATGATTGTAATCGAAATGTAAAACGACACAATATCAACGTGTTTTCTAGTGTCCATTTAAAGCATTCAAGGCAAAACGGTGGTTTTCACTTCACAGTATACTCACACCACAAACACCAGGCGAATATAGACTGTACCTGGCTACATGCACAGCACGCGCGTGGAATCTTCGATACGCATACTACACACGCATATATTTTATGTATACATTAAATGTGTGATCCATTTAAAAGTTTGAAGTGTTTATAAAACATTGTTTCTATACAAACAATATTCTAATTCGTCTTATCTTATAGTGACCAGTCCAGATTTATAATTATTATTTTAATGTAAATCTATATTTTTAATTATATTAATGTACCTATCGATAATATAATATTGTAACGTATATTAAATAAATACATTTTAATTCCTTTCAATTATCATTTAAAGTTTAAACAAGCAGAGTGAAATGGCATATTTAATTAATGGATAAGATGCAAAATTAATAATTTACTAATATACTATACTATAATCTGCTCATCTATCTAATAATATATTATTAATAAAAAAAAAAAAAACATTTACACAATACTTATTTGATATTATTATAATATACAGCAGGATTTAATAAAAAAAAAATATTGGTTTTCAAATTGAATGCCTATAAAAATATTATAATATGAAAACTAGAACTTTAATTATAACAAAAATTAGTGAATTATAAAAATACTCTAAACCATACATTAACTCATTTCTTTCAAAAACACAAAACCGAAGATCAGAAAACTAAAGTAGCCATTTAACAGATCGTTTATTGTACCTATATACTTATATATAATATATACACATACAATACATAGTATATTATATTATAGTACATACAGAACAAACTCCACGTTTTCAAACAGAACACGTATTTCGTATTCATAACGATTGCTATAAATACCCGGGCTCGTTTTTTTTTTCGGCCATCGTGAATTATTTTCATTTTGCGTACATGCTTCATACATTATAATGGAGCAGACTACGCTCGCATTCTTCGGCATCCGTCCGTCCGCTGTTGACAATGAGACGTTTTTAAACATTCAAATCATACGCGCAAGCTTGGTCACCTGAAAAAAATAAATATAATTTATAGCTGGTTCACTGTATTATTGTATTATTATTATTATTAAGCCCTCGCTGTTATGAAAACGGTCTTGACGGTGGCGGCGGTGCTGAGGTCGTACTTATATTATACATCGCGAGAGACTGCTGATGACGCGGTATCCCAAGGTTTGTTAACTTGACACTATTATAATATGTAGATGACCGTTTTCGGACACGAGCCACCGCATACACGAGAATCAATTAGATTGAGGACGAATCATAATTCATAATAATACAATTTAAAATTTAGTGTCGCCTTCGGGGTGCGGGCCGCAATATAGACATCGACTGAGTTCCTATTAGCAGCAATGCATATAGTAATAGTGTACGCAACGCATGTAGCCTTATATTTTATTATAAATAAATTGAATAATAATAATAATATATGTAACGCGTTTTCGCCGACCACCGTGAATGCCAACGCAATGAGTCGGTTTCTGATGGACTTTACGCATATATTGTGTATAAGTACATTAATGTTCACGTGCAAGGCGAAAACATCATCATGACCGGTAAGCCGTAAGGTTATATAATTATAATATACGCGTATATGTACTGGATTTTATATTGATGAGCTTGCGCGTACCCGCGGGGTGTGCGCGGTTATTACCATATTATATCTAATATCATAGATTTTTCTACAGGTGCCTATATACTTCCGGAGGCGGAAATTCGCGGTGATTTTGTTCGACTGTAACACATATATGGGTACCGTGCAGTATGAATACCATCGTTGACGACGTCCAAGAAGGTTATCAAAAACACGAATAATTTCACTAGGTAATAAATTCGATTGTTTATACGGTTTTAATTATAGTATGGGTACATGCGAAATCACAGATTACCATATTTTACGAGTGTTGCATACCTAGTGAATCCTAATCGAAACGTTTGCGTCTGAAATATTATTGACAACTTATTGGTAGATGTTGTGTCTGCACGGCTGATTAAAAATAATACATAGGTACATATTGTACATATTGTGAGAATATAATTTATAAAATTGTACATTTATTTTTTTATGAAAAACTGTTTAAACAAAAATAGCTATTATTATAATTTAATATGGCAAGAATTCAATTTACAGATACGTCATATTCTATAACTATAATATTTTATGACGGAGTGAAAAAAAAATAATTTTAAAAAAATTGTTTAAATTGTTGTGTGTTTATGTGAAACATATAACAACTATCTTATATAATTTAAGATCAAATATAACCGTATTTAAGAGTTAGAATAAAAATGATAGCTATAGATTACCTGACAACTTTATATAAATCGCTGGTAGGTAATATCTTTGATGTACACCGTACGGTGTACACCACATCTGATATCATTTTTGCATGATTCGAAATCGAAATTGGAAAATGTAAACAGCGATATAAAGAATTTCTATCGGTCCATTTGATAAATGATGAAGTAAGTATTATTGGTTAGGTGTGGCTGACAAAAAATTATAAATGACGTTATGACTAACATTTTATATTCTGAGCGGAGTGAATAATGTATGATTTTACAATGATGTATGATTTTTTTTTTGTATGTATACTTACACGATAAGTAGGTAGTTGAAATAATGCTTCAATTTTCAACTTCAGTATTTTTTCAAGTCGAAAGGTGAATCTATTTAATACTTTTAAGAGGTAAAAAAGAAAATTTCCAGAAGTTTTCAAAAGCGTTGGGAAAAACAAAAAAAAAAAATAAGGAAAAACGATAATTTTTACGCAAAACTAGTTTTTAACAAAATTGATTGAGGTGTTAAAAAAAATGTTTATTTATATGTTTGTTTATCATGTTAATATATCATAGTCAGTGTATTTCGATCTAGAAAACATAATGGAGACTTGGATTTAACGGAAAAATAAAAATAGGTTCCACTATTTTACGTTACTATCTCATTATATCTATACGGCGACTGTTCAATAAACGGTTTAATATCAATTTTAACAAATAATAATTGTCATTCGTTTTCTCACATTGAACTATCATTACAAAAGTATTAATATTTTGTATAAATTTGTTTACAATCGGTTTTCAACAGAATATTTGATTAAATAGTTGTGCTGTAGTATATTAAAGTAGGTATTGTTTGCAGCAATAGACATTTCATATAATATTATGAAAATTAGTAGAACGCTATTTTATGATTTTTATATTACATTCATCACCTTTGTAGTGTACAACCAACGATGATAATATTTTTTATACTGCAGTTAATTAACAATAACCTGTGTTGAGGTATTCGATGGGACGCGATTAAAACATTTTTTTCCCTTTGATATATACTGCATGATTCGCGCCCCTCCTTCATCTAAATAATCGCATAAAATGTTAGACGGATATGAGTTATAAAATTGATCGCACATGTATATAATAATGACGGAGAACGGTCACTGCAGGTTGTTGAAGTCGTTAGTGCGAGACTCCGCCGAACGAGTACAGCAATTCTATTCTTCACCTGTCCCTCTAATGTCGCCCGAGGGGATCGGACCCGTAACGTTTAAAACAAGGCATTCTATATATTATTCGTCATATGTATGGAGAATATTCCGATTTTCTACTGAGACAGGAGAAATTTTAATCGGTACTGGCTGCGATATGTGGTCTCTATAATATACGTTTCGAGTTACTGGAGCAGCAGACA
>JACXSJ010000184.1:70919-162496 GCA_014851325.1 Pentalonia nigronervosa
GCGGATATAATATTATTTCCACCAACAAACATAGTAAGTGCCAGTACCGTAGTCAATAAGAGCAGTATATTATAATGTAGAACATATTAATAATATTATATTATATGTTAAATTTTCTACGATCAAAATTTCTCAAAACGTCGATACTTTTTGCAAGATATATAGCGGTTGACTGTTATAATAATCATCCTGTATATAATATTATAAGTTATATTATTGCAGTGTCCAGTAGCACGCCATTTGTTAAATCGTGTTTATATCGAAAATAAAAGCTTAGGGAACATTCCGGTTTTTGTTGAGTTACATTTGTTTATCTGTACCACGTTAAATATTCATAACTGCATATCAGCCAACGAACCTGTTCCAATATCGGATTACTATACTACTTATTACACCCACTCAGAGTCAAATGGAAATGTTTTGTACCGTTTACCGAGTGGCTATTTTTATAGATTGGCATAAGTCGGCTAATTACACATACAATGGAAACTTACCCAACCTATAGTTCACCCACTCAATCTCAGTTATAAACAACAGTTATGAAATGTTGGTACATATTAAATTCATCGAATCGTTTACGCCTTGAAATTATGAGTGGAATATTTTTTCCCTATGTATAATATAATATATATTATATACGATTATTTGTTCATAAGTAAATTAAACAAATAGTGTGTGATTATATCGATGTGTTATTACAACTATTTTGTTTATTATCTATAGAGTTTTTACTCACACGTTATGCTTTTGGATTTACAGCGCAATAATATGGCATACGGAATAATAAATGCATTTATTTATTGTTTTTAAGAATTTATTAATGGTTAAATACTGTAATATTTTTTAGGTTTTCGTTAATTTTACATATACAGCATTTTTCGTATTATAATATATGACGTAGTATACCAGTACTCATCTAATGATATTATTATTAAACACATACTATATTAAATTGATAACCTTGGAAATATTACTTTATTTTTTTTTTTTTGATAAAACTTGATACGTTATTACCGATAGAAACAAAAGCTAAAATATCAAAATGAAATCGATAAAACACAAGTCTATAATTTTATTTAGTCAGTAATTAATTTAACTATTAAAATAGAGTAATAATAGTAATAACATATCGGGAGCAGAGTAATAAAAAAATATAATTTAATCGTAGGTACATAATAATATCTAGATGCTCATTTTATGGTCATCAACTAATGTAATTGGTCCAAGTATAATAATGCTGATGGAAAATGTCCGCGTGAGGTTTTCGTTTATTAATATTCAATGGTAGAGAAGTTCTTCCGAACAATAGCATCCCAAACAAAAGTTAATATTCATTATAATAATTGCAATTATTATATGTACGTTTATTGCATATAATTATATAATATGGATGTATACTTGACATTGAATTTTTTTTTTCGTTGAATTTTGAGTGTCTGAATTATGTTTATGAATGCTGTACACTTGTGTACCTATAAAAGTAATTTACGTATATTTAAATTAGTTGTGGAGTATTAAAGCTTACACAGACGTTAAATTGCAGAGATTTAAATTTTAAACTCTCGCAATAATGATTATGTGGTAATCAATATACGTAAATTAATGTTATAAATAAATATATCATATAATCTTCATACTATAAGTCTATACAAGTATGAAGGGCAAAATTAAATAAAGATCAAGTTACAAAGAGTGCCTATACCATTTTTATTTAATAATTTATTTTGAATTTTAAAAATACCACCTTTAATAGGAAAATAAATATCAATATGTATCGACGTCTTAAATTGTTAATTCAAAAATATACAATTTAGTTTACGTCTAATTAAAAAGTTAGAATAACTATTTGATACTTTTCTAAGTAAATATTTATTTTTATTTGCATTTTATAATTATTATTTATTTTAGTAAATGACTAATAAAATATAATATTGAATACCGAGAAAGATAATTTCAACAAAATTACGAAATATTAATTGAAAATATAAATGTTATGATTTTTTAAATGTATTATACATCAAATAAGTCACATAATAGTTACTTAATATACAGTTTGATAATACTTAATTATATATCTAGGTTTATATTAACTTGATATGTCTTAAATAAAAATAACTTACAACCACTTCCATAAATTTGATTAATTCAATATAGTAGAATATAGTTTAATAATAATAATTATATTATTAAACTACAAGTTATTAGTAAGTTATTTCGATTTAAAACATATGAAGTTATTCAGGATGTGTGGAATTATTAAGTAAATTTGATCCATTACTTGAAAATCATTTAAAAAAATTTGGGAATCTAGGAAAAGGAAATATTTCTTATTTATCTGCGAATATCTGTAATAAGTTTATTAATGTAATTTAAAAACCAGTTTCTAAAATAAATTGTAAATGAAGTTAAATAACTAAAATATTTTTCCATTGGCATTGGCAGTATGTCCGATCTATCTCATATTGATCAGCTAACTTTTATAATTCGATACATAAAAGATTGTGTCCCCATTGAAAGGTTTCTGGAATGTATACCAATCAAAGAGCATAATTCTGAATAATTGGTGGAAATAATATTGAGTTTTTTAGAGAATCATGATATTCTCATAAAAGATTGGAGAGGCTAAAGCTACGACAATGCTTCAAATATGTCGTCGCGGAAGTATACAGGTTTACAAGCAAGAATCAAGGATAAATGTGAATTTGCTACCTTTGTACCATGTACGGGACATTCAATAAACTTAGTAGGTGTCCACACCGCTGGGTGTGTATTAGAGACAACATAGTTTTTTGATATTATTCAGAAACTTTACAATTTTTTCAGGCTCTACGTATAGATGAAATAAATTGACAGAACATTTAGGTTCAAAAAAGTTTTTAAAAGTCTTTCACAAATCAGATAGTCTGCGTGAGCTAATAAACCTAGAATTTATGATACTAACCGAAATTTGGAGCTTATTGGAAAGAATAGACAAAACAAGCAATAATCTTCAGAAAAAACAATAACACTGGACGTTGCAACTAATTTGTTAATTTCACTTGATGATTTTATTAATAACCTCAGGGATAAATTTGATTATTTTAAATCATCGGCCAAAAAAAAAAAAAATCCGGGATCTGACTACAAGGACCTTTCTCAGAAAACAAGAGTTAGAAGTTAACGCCAGATTTTTTTTTTGATGGCTATGGATCGTTTGTCCAACTGTATGGGAAAGATAAATTTGAAGTAGAAATCTCTCTTCCCATAATTGATTCCCTGAGCGTGCATCTTTATAGCGGTTAAGTTCATACAAGGACATTAATCTGCGGTTTGGTTTGTTTTTAGCCTAAAAACTCTAAATTCTGCAGAGTTGAGACCATGTTGCAATGAATTTGCTAAAATTTATTACGAAGACGTTAATTATGTAGAGTTGGAAATGAAATGTATGAATTTAAAAGAATATTTGTAATATGTTTATAGTGAAAATAAAAAAACTGATAGTATATTAGGAATATATCATCTTTTGAAAGAAAACAAAATTAAAGACATATTTCCAAATATAGAAATTGCATTGAGAATATTTTTAAGCATGATGGTAACTAACGACTTATCGTTGATGTCAATAGAATGTCATGTGCTTAAAGACATAGACTTCAAAGAAGTAATTAAAGATTTTTTCCATCTTAAATATAAAAGGGTACCTCTTCGATAAAAATATAATTTTTAAAATTTCCAGATTATTTTATAATTATTTTTAAATTTATATTATACTATATTATATTATTATAATATATTTAATTTGAAATGAAAAAAATAAAAATAATTTATATTTGATATAATCTAGGCTTTTTCTTATCTTCCACCAACCTATTTACCTGTTTTAATAAAATAGTACTCTATCCAAGTGGTAGGGGCCCCATTATACCACTGCCTAGGGCCTCAAAAAGGTTAAAGATGGCTCTGATTATATAGATATAATTAGTTTATAAATCTCAGTTTTTTTTTTTTTTATAAAATTATTGAAATTTGTATGTCAATCAAACCTAAGCAAAAAAAAAAAAAAAAAAAAACGATTACGTGTAGCTTGAAAAAATGTACTATACACTAGTGGATTTTATTATAATACAAATAATGATTATTGAAACAATAAAATAATCAGTACATTTTACAAATAAATATAGTTATTTATTAATATATATTACAGCATCCTCGATAAGATAAAGCTCATGTTTGGAAATCAATTCTTATTAAACTAACTTTATATGAATAAAAAATCATTTTAACGATTTACTTAAAATTTGCTATTGAATTATTTATTTATACTCAGTTAATATTATTGTTTTTAAATTTAAAATACACATTGATATTATAGTGATAAAATAAATTCAATAATCGGTTTAAGAGAACGCAATGAATTTGTTGCCTCCGTCTTACAAACATACTCCATAGCAAATTTTGGATCAGCAAAACTAATTTTGTGTTTTTAGCTTTAATTAATATTACCTAATTGAATAGATCTATTATTAAACTCAAAGGTAACTTTAATAATGGTCATGATTTGTGTCTATAAGTTAGTTTTTAATGATATTTAAATTTTTCAACGATTTATGAGTAAGTATTTAAAATATTATAATATAAAAATATTTAAAAATTAAAATATCGTAAAAAGCAACGTATAAATAAGTACATGTAAATTTGATACTAGATAAATTCACTCTCATATTAAACAACTGACAACACAAAATCGGTGTTGCTAAACGTACAAATTTTTTTTTATGTTGTATGTATCGTATACGTTCGTTATACAATACGTACACTTGCGGGTGTGTCGTCTTCTTAATATCGTGAGTAAATAATTCTAAGACATTTTTTATACCTATAAAACTAAAAAGGAAAAAACAAACACACATTTTCCTTCCATAAAATATAATATTGATTAAAATAGAGTTTCATTTGATCACGTTTTAGTAATTAAATTAATTAAATACTTAAATAATATATTAATAATAAATCAGATATAAATTAAACAACCTGTATTCAATTTGAAGGATAAACAAAACATATGTATATGCGTTTGCAACACAACGATGGTAATGCAATTCAATAAAATATAAATCTGATACTTTGTGTATACGATAATGAGCATAGAAATGTATAAAATCATCTATTGTTGAATTGCATAGGTACTATATTTTATTCGTTTAATACCTGTAAATATGTAATTAACATGACCCGACAGTCTTTAAATTGAATTACCCAATGTAATATAATTTGACCCTGTTAATCACTTTTGTGTTTTACTTGATTGATATTGCTTATTTATTACTTGTTGGATTTTATTGAGTTATATTTAAGTATAACGCGTACAATGTAAACTAGATATTTAAAACATAACGTGTATCGCTGTCCGTCGTATCTTATAAACATTATAATTATAATTATGTTAGGTATTATTTAAGAAACTATAAGTACCAATATAGTATTAAATTTATGGTGTTGAAAAAACTCAAGTGGTTGTTGGAAAAAAATTTTATTAATTTCTCATAACTATGCAAATTGTTATTATGATAGAACTTAAGTACACTAATAGGTAACTAAGGCTATTTATGGCAAATATAAAATTATGCAAACAAATTAAATACCCTGAAAACAAATGTATTGTAGACATTTTTAATACGCCACTGAATACAATAGGATTTTAATGAGGTATGTCATTAAAGTATTGTACAACTAATATAGTATTTTTGTTAATAGTAAATATTTAAGTATTAATCAATCATTTGTCATCACTCACCACTCATCATAAAATGATTTTCTCTTTGAACTGTGATACGTGTATTTACGAGAAATTTGACTTTACTCACCTTTCTATGACCTACACAACCTTTTGTTACGATGCAAAATTTCGTCTCTACTCTAACCGTATAATATAACATATTTAATACACGATGGACACGAAATACAATATAATAATATTTTATTAATTATTTGAGTAATATGTACCTGTAATAGGCATCATGTATAAGAAATAAAACTAATACATCATATTAGGTGTTTGAGTTAGTTATTACTTATTTTATTCATCGAAGATATAATAGGTAGGAGTTATACTATAATCAGAAGACATTTTAATTTTGACCGATAAACACTAATAATTCAGACTGAAATTTTTATACAGTAAAATACAGTATAATAGGTAATTAATTTCTATGTATGAATTGTACTTGTGTACTAATATTGGTGATAGTGAAGTAAAGGTGAATTATTATAATTTACAAAACACATATTATAATATGATATTTACATTTTTTTTTTTTTTTTTTTTTAATGAAATTAGTAATTTTATTTATGGTTTTTATTTTTTTATTGTAAATGTTTTTCTTTGGTCGGTATTATAAGTAGACATTTAAATGATTTTATCATTTGACGTTATTGCAATTTACTATGCTTTATTTTTTTGGTATCTATAGTTATTTTGAAAAGTTTTTTGTTTTATTTTCCCGATATTAAGCAAAACAGTTTTAAGTAATTGATCTTCCGATAGCGCGTTAGTTCTTTACAATATTAGCTAATTATTTTTTTGTTATGAACTAATTAAATATATTTAATTAATTAATTGCGCGATGCCATGACGTTCGCTATGTAGAATATTTGCGTTACGTTATGTAGTTAGTTAAGCTAACTGTAAAACATAACATAAATATTTTATTTTTTATAAAATATACAAAATATAAATAAATGTTTTATCATCGTAACATATATCCATCAGATAATAGTATATAACATAAATCTAAATGGTACAATATCACCATGAGTTAATTCATAAATATAGATAGCAAATAGTTATAAGAATGGTGCGAATTTTTTTATAAACAAATTTGAAAAATAATGAGTAAGAAAATGACAGTTTTTGGAGAAATGTTTTTTTTTGAAGATTAAAATAATTTTGAAAAGAATAATATATTTTCTTATTCTATATGCTAAAAGTAATTTTAAAGTTCTCCAATTAATTGCTTATAATAATTTATTATTATTTTATCTAAAAATACGTATTTCTTAAAGTAAAATTAATTTTTTACTATATCGTTATTATATACCACGTCCTTGTAGGATTCAGTAATATATAAAATAATTACGCCTATAGCCTATCATTAAAGTCTCCGGAAGATGATGAAGTTACAATTTCTAGTACTCTAGTTTCAAATATATTTACTAAAAGTTTCATAGCATATACAACATTTATCGTTACTGTAAGTTTTTAATATTATATCTTGATTGCAGGACTATATAACTATGTAACTATTAAAGTATTATTATTTGTTAATAGTCAACCATTATAATAACTCATTTCGGTGTAGGACGTACAGCTTTATATCAACACCAATTTTGGACGTATGTATTTCCAACCTCCCCCCCCCTCCCCCCAGAAAAAAATTATTTCAAACTATTCTACAACTTATATTTAGTATGTAATTAGTATAAATTTACACAGCTTTGCAAAGTTTTGGACTTAATCGTTAAGCTAGATTTGATCCGTTAGTTCGCAAATTCCGTTTTCTTAATTCATACGTGTTCCTGCTCATCCTGACATAAAATATTTGGAATCGCAACATTTGTAAAGAGCAAATCATAAACTCTAGATATTCATGCATCCGGGGATATGATTTTCTAAGATAAATAGTACCTCTGGTAAAATTTTCCTGTTATTTATATCTCCCTAGCCCCGACACATATTATAAATACAGGGGGTAAACATTTCTTAGGTTATTCGTACCACCGCATGGAGGTACTATTCTTTTAGAATATTTGTACCCCTGGTATATAATATGGGGGGGGGTATAAATAGCCTAGGACATTTTCACCAGGGGTACTATTAACTTTGGAAAATTATACCCAGGTATATGAATATCCGGTGGGGTTTGATTTGCCCAATATAATTACATGTTAAATATTTTCCGAAGAAAATTTTAATTTCAATGGGGGCGGAAAGTGACTTTTGACATGTACGTCAATTTTCAAGTAGCCAATTTCTGTGAATAATATTATCTACACATATTGTTATTGAAGATTTTTGAGTTTTAACTTTTAAATTCAAATCGTATATGATGGATTTTGCTTTTGCTATATTATACGCGCCATTAAAGTAATTCGATTTGTTGACTATATAGTTGATTTAATTAGGTATTATTTGTTACTGTATAAATTGTACAAAGAAAAATAATTAATCATATATTCATCTTAAAATAGGTATGTTAAATGTATATATAACTAGCACAATGTTTAAAGGCAAGTTCCCACGGCACGTGGCTCCGCAAACTTTGCTCGGCGCGCTTGTTGTCCCTAATCTACATACAATGCTCGGCCTATTTTAAAATGTTTACGAGTGTTTATACCGCGTCGTTTTAACGTGGTAGTTGTTTATCACGTGTACCTAGGTATACTATTATAAAGGCGGGTACACCCCAAGCAAAGTATAATATTTCCTCGTACACGTAAGTATAGGTATATAATAGAACGTGAAATACAATAATATTTATACGTCATAATAACATTTGTTACTCATTAGTCAATATTAATATGATACCATGATGGTATATTCGAAGATTTCCTCGTATTATATTTTATTGTTTGGCGTACTCTGTTATATACGTCATAATATATTGGTATAATTATACATAATATACAAATACTTTGAGATATACGCGTATACGGACAAACACGAGAGGTCCGAAAGTCACAGCGATTTGATGCAGACGAAACGCCTCGCAGAACAAAATAATGTACAGGTATAATAAACACGGTATCCTCGGCACCGTGTGGCTCCGCTGGCCGGTCGGGGTTACGCAATTGCGAACGGCCACACATAAGCGCCTCCTCTTCGCACGGCGACGGCTGCGGCTACGGCGGCACATCGAAAGTGACCGTCGGTTCACTCTCACTATCGTTGTTGCGCTCCCAAGTCGTACACATACGCGCACGAATCAAATACTGTATGCAGGTACTTCACGTGTACACAATTCGTTATTATTATAATTACTGTCCATCCGATAACGAAGTGTACGCCGTACATTTTTCCAAAACTGAAAAATAATAATATAATACTGTTTACAGTTTTTCTTTTCTCGTCTCTTTTTTTTCTTTTTAAAACCTTTTGCCGGTGGATAAGACAAAGTATCAAATGGAAGTCATGAAGTACGCGGTGCTCCTTCTGTGCACCGCCGCCGCCGTCTACACGCCTGCCTCTTCGGTAAGTTCACCGCAGTATATAATTGTGCATAGTATTATAATGCTATTTTAACTCCTTATCGTATTGAACATATTTTGTACCTTACATGACTGTGTATGGTTTGGTTAATAAGTTAGCTTAAAACGGGTTCGTTATTGCGGGACGTATTTTATAAGTATTGCAATATTGAATTACCAGGGTAAACGCATGTATAAGTTATATATAATATTATACAATATTAAAATTATAATGTTTTGATTAAAACCGTATTATACTTTTCGATATTTTATTGCACAATGTAGACAATAATAATATTATAATTGTTAATTTTATTTACAATGTAGTATAATATGTAATATCCAATTTCAGGTAGACTACAAAAAAAAAAAAAATAGATGTTTTGAGGTAATAATGACATTATATAGTGCTTAATTCTGTAGGTAACGCTTGAAATGTGATTTCTGATGTAAATTTAAATATGTATAGTTATTTAAAACTGATAAATAAAAATTAGTTTTTAAAACTAACGAGTTGGACGTATTTATTTATCAAAAAGAAAATTTTAGTGTAAAACAACAATGTATTAGTATTTGTTCAATATTCATCAAATCAAACTTTTGCGATGTGTTAGAACATGAATATCAGTTACGATCAATTTAGATCATAATATTTACTCAATAAGTACATTTATAATTTTATTAAACCAAATACGGAACAGATGAGTAAAAGAGTTACATATTATTATCTTAGACTGATAATAATAATAATATATAACTAAATAGCTAACATAATTGATCATACTTAAATTTATTTGTAATAAATCTCTTTTATACCATTTTATATGTAGGTACCTTTATATAATAGGTAGTCACAATTTTAATGTCATTCAATTAATTTTTTCTATATTATATTATTTTTAAATTGTAGGTCAAATTTACGATATTATCATACGTACAAAATGCAAATTTAAAACATTATCATAAAAGAATAATATTAATAAAATGTATTTATTTATATTAATATAATAATATTATTAGAAATATTTTTTTAGAGACATTTAATTTCAATCATTTGACATTATTATTTAAAATTATGTTAAAATATTTGCATATATAGTTAGAATATTTAATATTTAAAAGTAAATAGTATTGAGGCATAGCTGGTACGTAAATAGACAAATGTATATAATAATTTATTATTATTAGAACCGTTATATTAAAAAAAAATATTATCATAATATACGCGTCATGCTGCAGCGATCGGTCGATGCACGGAAACGATATATTTTTGTTTATCAAATACACACACGAATGAAATCTTACAGTCTCAAAAGAAAAAAAAACGAAAACCTGTCGTTCAAATCGTGTTTCAGAATAGATGATAATTAGTTTTAAGTATTTAATTTAAGAGTCATGAAGTGCTCCGGCACTGCAAAATGTCAATGCACTTCTCGGTTTGACCATAATAATTAAAAGCTATATAAAACTAATCAAGCGCCTAGGTATATTGCTTTGGTATTCGAATTTTTCGAAAAATATTCTGCTTTGCAATATGTAATTATCACGTTTTATGTCGTTGTTTAAAAAAGTAAAAACTTAAAAAAAAAAATGATAACTTTAATGAATTGAAAAGAAAAATTTTTTCCACAAAAATATTATGTTGTAATGGTTATTTTGATGAAAATAAAATATTTTCAAAAACAAAAATTCACTAAGAAAATGATTGTTCAGCGATGAAGTGTACGAAGCGTATGATAATATTGTGTAGGTATATTGTATTATTGTATAGTGCATTTACCAATACTTAATAAACGCGTGCGCGTGTGCACTCTTCAAACGCGGACGCGAACTCATTAATCACGGCGTAATTATATTATTATTATTGCTATTGGTGTGCATGCTATACACACACACATATATATATATATATATATATATATATATATATAATATGTGTATATAAATCGCGACGCGGAAGATATTAGAACTCATAAATCGCGGGAGAGGATGACTAGGTGTTAATACTATTATATTAGAGACTGCATGAGGACGAGCACACCGAACGGGTTACTCATCCGACGCGTACACAATAATAATATTTACAAACGAAACGAACATCGGACGGACAAGGGCAAACGGCAGCGGCGCGACATTGGGAGCAGCGGCGCGCCGTGAAAGGGAGTAGCGGTGGCGGCGACGGCGACGGCGAATAATACGCACTAGCGCGAGTGCCGCCGAGCGTTTTCAGAACGCACGAAAAACGTAATGAAACGTAGTTGTGCAACGACAACAATCACAATATAGTAATATGATAAAACTATTTATTTCAATAGAATGTTATTCTGCGTTTTAGGTGGGTAGGTGCCCTTAAATCTGTTAGTCGGGTTTCCCCGGTGTTTGCGCCAGGTGGCGTAAATCTTCCGAAAATCTAAATAGAGCTATCGATTAATATATAAAGACAAATGTTTCTTTGTTTCTTTTTCCTCTGTGAGACCTAAGAGAATATACCGGACCGTTTTCAATAAAAGTTAGGTATATCAATAGATTCTTTGAATTTCGTTCTTATAGCTTATTTTTCAACCCCCATAACAGGTTGCTATATTATATAGGGTAGCACACGTTAACTTAGATTTGGCACAGGAAAACGGAATATTTTTTTATTAATTTAAATGGCTGCCATTGGCAACAGTTAATAAATTATATTACAATTATAATTATTGTTAGACATGGTATATAAAAATTGAAAAATATAAGATAACAAATTGTGTTACATAACAATTATTTACGGGCAAAAAAGGGTTTTGAACGAGGTAATTTATAGCAAACTATGTAATTAATAGCAAACGATGTAATTTCGAATATAATAAAAGAATTATGTTAATCAAATAACAAACTCAACGCGTACAGAGGACCAGTTAAAAAAATATGTTAATAGTTAGTTAACACACATAAATAAAATTAGATAAGTTAAATAGGTAGTGGTACAATAATTCCTTTTAAAACTGTACACGAACGGAGCCGTGTAATTCTGCAGCAGCTAGTAATAATAGTATTATAATAATGGTAATAATATCGTCGTCGCTGTCATCGGGGGGCGGTGTTTCTGTCTATTTGACACGTTTTTTCGTTGAATATACGCCGACGGCCGCGACGGTTATCGCAGCGTGTTTTTCGTCGTGTTCTCCGCGTTCCGTCGGCGGCGCACAATGACGACCGCGACCTTGAACTTGCCATCTCAGCGCCCGAACGCCGCGGTCCAGCAGCACCTCCACCGCGGGCCGTCACGACCGCCGACGACCAAATGGCGTTTTTTATATTTTTTATAACACACATAGGTATTATTATTATTATTATTATGATTATAATAATAAACGACGGCCGCAGACGTACCCCGTAATCATTATCATACGTATTATAATATAATAATATACACATGAATACAACGCGTGTGATAAGTCTATTATCGCGATAAACAAATACATTTTGTATTGTGCTCACCGTTTTTCGATTATTTTTTTTCCCACTGCCTGTTTGGACGGACATCATGAGACGTCATCGTTAATATCGTGCGAACCGTCATCAAGTACAACTGTAGTGCGTCGTTCGAGATGATCTAATGAACTATGAATGAATTATTTATGCTTGAAATTGACGTACGATATATATTAAAGTATTTCACGGTGTAATCTATTTGACTAGCTATAAAATTGTTTTCTGAGTACAGTTTTTATGTTTTTGAGTAAAAAATACATTTTTTTTTTTTTTTTTTGTAGTTTTTGAAATAATTGAAGGCACAGTAGTTATCCAGCGCCAAGGATAGACAAGGTATCACCCCGCCGAGTTATAGAATTTCTAACAGTATATTTTCTACTAATGTTTGTACTAAATTTTCATCATCATGTAAAAATAAAATTACGACCAAATACTCTATATTTAACTGGGCCATATTTTGAGCGGACCACCGAAATTTTCTCGGTAGCTCTTCGGCTCAATCCAGGCCTGAAGCTACCCCATATATTTTTATAAAACCATTAAATTCTTTTAAATGTTTTGTAATACTGATTTTTAATGGCAACCTACATGTTATACGTATTACATAATCAAAAACAATTTTTTTTTAAATGTGGATGTATTTATATCAAACATTTAATAAATAACCATTTAAAATTTTAAAGTAGAAATTAGCGTAGAGCAACATTTAGGCAACTTTTGAGATGCACTTCTTCATGATCCACCCTTCACAAACTTAAATTATTCCGCTTATCTATGTAAATATTAGTAGAAAAGTATATCACTTTAATTACGAAATTAAAAATATTTGTTGTCATTAAAATAATAATTTAAACACCTAATAGATATCATTGTAATACAATAAATATAATTACAATTTTTTGTAAAAATGTACTTTTAGTTTTATAAATACTTCAAATATTATATACACATTTTTTTTAAACACATATATTTAGTTAAATATTAATGCAGCTATAGTTAAATGGATCATGTCATATATTATACAGGGTGATTCATCAAGGCATGCTTACTCCCATTTTCCCTTTAATAATGAATTTATTCAAATTCTGATTCTTAAAATTATTAAATTCTAAACATAAAGTTAAATAGCTCGAAAACTACTAGTATTAATTTTGATTCTGATCTGTTAAAATGTTCAGACAATATATCCAATAAATAATTTACAGTAGAAAAGGGGAGGGGGTTCACATTTGAAAAAAAATAGAAGTTTGTAACTCCACAGGACATTCCTCAAGTAGTAAAAAAAAATCTCAAGGATTTTAAAATATAATCTTTTAGTATATTTAAAAATTCTAAAAGTCAGATTTTAAATAACTGAAGTATTGAAGAAAAAAGTGGGTTAACATACTTGTTGAATCACCCTGTTTAATACACAAATATATTAATTATACTTATAAAGTCGAGTCCGCATGATGATGACCTAATGCGATTATGATTATGAGAGTCATTATCGTTATCATGATACACTATCACTTCAGTGTGTGTAGTTAAGATAAGTGATGATTAAAATCAATATTGAGTGCATTGAGGTTCATCGCAGTATGACCGTATTATTACCACACATTACCTACAGGCTACAAGTTCCTATTCGTCATAATATACTAGTGTACTCGTATGCTACCTGTCTACCACATGTTATTTCATTATTATTATATATAGTCATATAGGTAATATAACAACAAATCCGTTCATTTTCAAACGCGAGTGTACACAAAAGTCATAAATGGCAGGATTACAATGCATATTGTACAGATATTGATTTTTGAACGGCACGCTTAGATTGACGAAAAAAACTTATGTTAATTTCTTATGCATATTTTTTTAAATATAAGTAAAAATCCATGTATCTATTGTAAATTTTGAATATTATGACATTGAGACATAATATTGTATACATCGCGCGTGGTCGATTCTTTCGCAAAACACCAAAAATATATCACGTCAATTACATAATATGAAGGTTTTTAAAAATTTATCTGTCGTGTTTTAGTTCTTTTCAGTTTCAAATTTATTTATTGTTTTTAATCTATTATAAGATGTGCGACACGAAACTGAGCCTTTTTATTTTTTTTAATGATTTCATAGTAACACACAAAAGGAATAATATATAATATACATTAATAAAATAAAACGATTTAAACGAAATACATACTTAATTTTTGTTTTCGAAATAAATAACAACCAAACGTATTTACAAAAACATTAAAACGCATTAAACAACGATCAATGTAACATTTTTTTCTCGTCTTTTCAAGTTATAAATTGTGAAATAAATTTCATCAGATAAGGTTTTGACGATCCAGTCTATTATGTGTAGCGTGTGTTTGAAGGAAAATCGTTTTATTGCTCTAAACATGATCTTATACAAATACCATCTTGGCAATCCGGAAATATAATGTGATATAAATAATATATTATGTTATTGCTTTGCTATTTACTCGGCGCGTTTACACAAGTTTTTTTTTTACTGTCGTACATACTTTTAAATCAAGACAACCATTCGCGAAGACCAGTCACGACTTCATAATTTTACAAAAGAAATGACACCAACGCACCTATATAATGATCTCGTATAGTCCGCTGTGGCGTGTGACGAAACAATATTAATAGCAAAACTACTGATCAGCTCAGTGTGGACATTCCTGGCCGCACAGATAGTCTTAACCCAGACGGTCTTGACCTAAAACCGCGTGTTATTTATTGTATTTATTTTCAAATCGTATTAGTTACATCTGTTATTATTATAATGACGCGCTTAGTATATGTATAGGCACATCTAAAAGTGTAGTTCGATGTTTTAGGTTTGTTAATTTTGAATTTTATTTTATTCAATTTTCATTGTGATAGATGTTGACTATTATCACTCAATCACTGTCGTCCGTCAATAAATCAATTTGCCGATAACCTTTTTAATCTGATCGTATAATGAAACTGTGACATTATTATTATTTATTATATACATTTATTGAATATTATTTTTGAATTAAAAATGTACATGTTCTTCAAAATAAATTAATCAGATGACGAAACTGAAATTTAATTTGATTTAGATGATGCTTTGATGTCAAGGTTTTGAAAATATCTACCAATGCGTAAATCTCCGTTTGCTGTCGTTGACCCACGCCATATTATTTTTATTAAATAATTAAGTGTTTCATTTAAAATAATGTGTATACATATATTATATGTATCATACATCATATTATTATTGTTATGTTGGTGTTACGTTTACTGTTTAGTAGGTACCTAAGTTATTTTAATAATACGATACGTTATAATATTATGTGTATCGGATGTAGCCACCGCTTGCCGAAAATGCGGGGGGCCATTAGATCACCGACCTTGGTCACGAGTGGACCATAAACGATGTAACACAGAGATACGAATGTTCCAAGGAATTTATTAAACTAAAATTTTAGAATGTTGGAAAAAAAGTGTACCTAGTCAATGACTTCTGTGTACGTAGGTATATTATGTATTTTGTTTTATTTTAATGGCGCTATTGTATTATTATCAATTATAATATTTATTATGCGGGGGCAATTAGTTTTTAACAAGGAATTTAATTGCTCGGACACATTAACTGCATGTTTTGACGTGTTGTGGCGCAAACAGCGGTTTATTGTGAAACGTACATCTATATAATATAATATTATGTTATGTGCTTAGTTTGGTTTTAATGGATCGTCAATTTTTCACGGAAAAACCATCACGTGTAATTTATTGCCAATAACCTTTTATTCGAAAATTGAATCATCATCACCTACGCCCGGTTAATAATGGTTAGTGTGCATATTTTGTTTTCGAGAAAATATAAAAAAACGATTACGACACAAATAAATTACATTTAAAACGTTCGGATTATTTTCGATTGTGAAATGAGCGTGGACGTACGTGGACGTATATCATGCACATCGTTCATCATGTATGCGCCTACAATATCGAGGTTTGAAATACTTAATCGTCATCCAACAAATTCATTACGATATTGTTTGCGGCTTAACAGTCAACAGATATAATATAATAATATATTAAATAATCGTATACAATATAACAACAGTGCCATTGAAATATCCGAAGCTATTGTTTTTATACCGCATTTGCATGATATTAATATAATTTACACATACGTTCCATCTTTCACAAGTCCGCCAGGCGCGAGACGTGAGATACGATGATATTATAATGTCGTCGATAATTATTATTATTGTTGTTTCGTACGCAAACGTTTTAAAATATCAACGAACGTATACGACAGACACACGGTAAGCTGTCGGTTATTATTGGCACAGGTGTCCGGAAATAAAATATTGTTATAACGGTTCGTGTGCAGTACACAGAAATTAATGCAAATTTTATATGATGTTATGATAATAAAATATATGCACCACTGTGGAAACAACGCAGACGACGTAGTGATAAATGCAAATCGTACATGAAATAACGTTCTATACAAGATAAAAAAAAAACCCATAAATAGTCGTGGTACAACAGATTTACGAGATTTTTTTTTTCGATTATTCCTAAAAAAAGACAGTTGTGCCGATTTTAGGTCAAGACCATTTACGTTGCACAGATTAGGTAATTATCGTATTACAATAATTCCGCCATTTGTTTACCTAAGTGCCATACGCATGTGCGTACGTCTTTTAACCCGAGTCCAATGTCAACCGGGTTCGCTGAAGCAATTTTCATTTTGGTAACATAATTGTTTGGTAGACAAACACGTTCAACGCCGAGTATTATATTCTTATTCAGATTTGTTTAGTCCAATTAAAATCGCGTTATAATATAAACGTCCTGTCCTATTTCTACCTGCAAAGGAGATAATAGCGCAGAGTTGACGTTCGGACGAGGAATACATTTTTTTTTTTTTTTTACAGCAATATCTTAATAATAATAGTATACAATGTTATAGTAGATAGGTAATATTTCCTTATTTATTATTGTAATCGATGACAATCGGAAAGGAATTCAACACTATAGCTTTAGTTATATTATACAACAACAACAATAATAATATAGTCTTTTAATTGTTGGTTTTTCTCTAGATGCTGTCGTTTTTCAATCGTATACTAAGTAGGTATAAATTATATTATCATCAAACATCTTTCATTAATTAGCAGATGATATATCATTGGAGAACATGCGGTTATGGGGCGACCGCATCAGAAACCTCTCACACGATCTATATATATACTACAATACATAATAATATATTATAATATATACCGCGAGTGTCTTTATTGATGCACGTCTCAACTCACGTTATTCTATGGATCACAAACGAAATTTACATATCACGACTGTACCTATATACCTACATAATATAATATTTTTTGTCCATAATTTCTTTGCTCGTTTGGACGGCCGTAGATAATAATAACGATAATAATATTATATTATTGCGGTGGTGTTGAGGTAGGTAACCGTAGGGGTCACGCGTTGCTGTCGTATTACGTGGTATATATGTTATGATGCAGTAGGTCGCAGATAGACCGTAAATAGGTGTACGATATATTATTATACCGTATAAGTGTGTTCTATGGTCACGCATACGCGTAGACGATTATTTACAATATTATATTGTCATCGAGTCTGTAAAACGAGTAAAAATACGCTGGAAACCGTTGTTGTGTTGTTTTATTTCGGCCGACTGCAACATGCAAGTTATAGCAGTTTATCGTAATATGCTGATAAGTTAAATCGTGTGACAATACACGTATCATCATTTCGTTGTATTATATGTGACCAAAAAAGTGCAAAAAAAAGACGGGCTTGCGTCCTGCATAATTCTCAATTATTACATTTTAGACCAAAGTTCAAGGGACGTAAATGTTCGATTTTTAAATTTCTCATATTTTTGTTTATTAAATTTTTAATAGTAAAACCGTAAATTACGTAGAAACAATTCTCATAATTTGGTATTTTTAACTAGCTATAACTTGCAAGAACCATGTAGTAAACTGCTTATATTATACAATATATTGAAATAAAATAACAATACAAAATAAGTATGTCAAATAATGAATTTTTTGAAATTACATTTAGTTCTTTTTTGTCAAAGCATTTTGGTGCTATTTTAGGGCTATTATTGGGCGTCTATACAGTACTCTTATCGATTAGCTATAACTACGATGGCTAGTATATATTATTAAAATGATGATTAAAATAATAAAATATATCATATGTTTGTTAAAAATGTCCAACAAAATATGATGATGTAGATGATGATGATAATATTGATACCATTATGCTCTGTAATAAGATATCATGATAATTTAGTCGATTTAATTGTTGGGTATGAGGGTAGAAGGGTGGCTGGCTTAACTCTCACCAATAAGTCTCCTCTATGCAGTATGCGTTTTCAGGGAATAGTTACCTATATATTATTATAAATTATAATATAATATTATATTATAATTTTACGATTTTTGAAATAATTATTACATTAATATAATATATTTACGGCGGATTCGATTTAACGGCATACGATTTGAAACTTTTCGCCGACGACGGCGGACCCGAACGAGACATGGACACGGGCGTCGGGGGTGGGCGCGGCCCGTTTCGGAAAGTCGCGTGCCAAAGCGACGGTCCATTGTCTGCGATGCAGTGTCAGCGTGTGTATATCAATAACGGACTCTGGTATTTATACTGTACACGAAACGCGTGCGGCGAATGCAAATCGACTTTCTACCGTTTTGTCATCATAACACGCGACGGGCGTGTGTGGGCATATTATAATATGGGTACGCGTGTGCATACGATCTTGACATTGCAGCGCGCGGACGACCGCAGAGATTCCCGCGCGCGCGGTCGCGAAAGCGATCGACCTGCCGACGTTTCACCCGCGCGGTACCTATATTATAATATTTTAATGATACAAATTATTATAATGACAATAATTAGTTACCTATGTATTATTATAATATGCATAAATGCATTATCGTTAAACGCGTGTTATTGTAGTGTCTTGGTATATTATTATATTATTTTATATAGGTTCTTGTGCCCATCACGCTGGTAGTACCTCAAGTTCAGCCGAGTAGTCTCTCAAATTGTTATGAACAATATACCTATATCTAAATAGATATAAAATTCATTTTATTTTATCATATTGTGATATGGCATTATTATTATCCGTAAATTCCTCCCCCCCACCACTAAAAAATGTATCGAGTCGATCTCAAACCAGTGTCTATATTTTTCAAATTTCTTACAAATATTTGCAAACAAAGTTTTATATTTTTTAACCTAATATTCTTGGTGCAATTCAAGTTTGATAGATTTTAAAGAAAAATCAACTTCAAGCAATTCGGTGGCTTTATTTTAAAAAAAATGTTGCAACTTTTTTGTCACTATTTGGAATCGACTTCATGACTTGGAAGGGCCAAATTCACAGACAAGTATTATTATTATTTATCATTTTTTCACAGCGTATGGCGAACGACACTATTCCGAAAACAGATACTTAATAGGTAATCGTCATAATAGTGTTTATGTATATATACCTAAGGTAGTAATAACCTTTCATTAGAAATAAAATCGGTTCCGTTATAAAAAAAAAAAATTACTTTAACATTTTATTTTACTGTATTGAATTCAGTAGTGAACTGCATCACGTATACACCTATGTATTACATTATTGCTGATTCTGCAGGTACGTGGTGCCGACACTAACACGTTTAGTGTACGTGTGCTTGTAGATATAATATAAACATCATTGGATTGTATGCAGTAATTTGCATTGCAGTATTAAAATTTAAAAACGTAAATTTACCAAAGCGATTTCTCCGATGATAGACGTAATAACGTGGTCATAAAATAGTTTAAAAAACGAAAATTGAACGAGAATGAAAACTGTTTATACATATACCTACCTATACATTTCGTGAATAATTTAAATATCCGGGAAAGTGTTACGATTTCAAAACTGACGCTAAATTTCTTATTCTATACGCACGATAAATCAAACATAGTATTCAAATGTTATTATTAGATTTGTAGATTTGCTTGTGATGTTAAGAATAAGTAACTAAAATAAATAAAATGTATAAAGCACGATTTTTAGTCCTATGATAATATATTATATTTATCAATTTGTTTCATCGTTCTGTGCATATTTAAAATTATTTATTAATTTATTTGGCATGAGTTATTAATACAATTTTGATTTATACAGTTTATGAAAATAATAATTGTTGTTTAAAATCTTTTAGTCACGGACACACTTGAATTGAGATTGTAGTGATTGAATTAGACAATACAAATTATAGTTTAAAAAATAAATAAATTATTAATGTTTATGTGAATGAAGGTATACCTATGTACATTGTTGATATGTTTTGATTAAAAGCTTAATTTAAATAAATATTTTATCATTCAAAATAAATTCAATCAAAAGTTATTTAATAGGAATTTATGTTTATTGTTTTAAAAATTAGTTCACATAATTTATAGCTATTTGATATTCTATACCAATCGTATTTGGTGCTTCGCAAATGCCAATTTCAGTAAGAGAAATTTTGAACTCGTATCAGGCGATTTAATAATACTTTGCACTCAACGTTTTCTCGTATGATTTTTCTTCCGCAAACAAGTTCACATTAAATCATAATAAATTACGAAATAGTGCACAGTCATCAATACATTTCAAATACGTGTGATACATACGAAATATATTGAGTAAAATTATGGTATGTATTAGTTTTAAAATATTATCTCACGAATTGAAATATGTTTTACATGATTAAAGAATTTCATTACGAACAATCAAATACAATAACTAGAGAAACGCTGACAAAAAATTTTAATCGGAAATACGTTCAACGTATTGTCAATTTTATTAGTATTAATATTTAGTAATGGGTTTAATAAAAAATAATATGCAAGACACGTCGATAAGACATCACGTCCAAAACGGTCATCAACATTATATAAGAGTGAGAATAAAACAATAAACGTCGTTGGTCACAACAATAGTGTACGTACATGAAGGCATTTATGACGTTAGCGAGTCTAAGAGGTTTAAACTTAAGGTTTAACTTTACTATGAACGTTAGCGCTTCTCCGTCGATTTCTCTCGATTATAAAGTACAATACTATTATTATATTGGTGCAGCTGTACAACAGGCGTATGCCGTTATGCCTACACCGTTGATTTTACAATCATATTTTTTCTTGTATAGGTCACATTAAACATAATATACCATTGAGTTGCTCATAATAAATAAATATATTATAGAGACGATAAAATTTTGTCTTCATTATAGTTAAATCCTATTCTAATTTCGTTTTCTCCTTTTTAACTATATACATGATTGCTAGCTAATAATATGCCCACTCAATATTTTTACACGATGTGAACAGGAAAGTGTAAAGTACAAAAAAAAAATGTTGTAGCCACCACACCAACCACCCACCCACCCACCCACCCACCACTTAGCACCTAAAGTGCCCTATATCGGCTATATTGTCTAAAAAGGTATGCATGTGACTAACTATAATAATATATTCTATGATAGTAATAACAGTGTCATTGTAATCAGTTGATGATACCGCCTCGCTTTCGTGGAAGACATATATAACACTGCAGAGGTGCTAAGAAATATAATGATACTATAATACTGTGTGACGCGGTCGAGTTGTAGAAATTAGAATTTGTAGAAAAAAAAATCCGTTTCTAAAAGTTTGGACGGTTCAATGGTTGTCGCCGAATCTGTTGTACGGGCGATTCGCAGGTGCATTCGTATATGATGTCTTGTACAATGTACACCCAACCTCAAAAGCCCCCCCAAAAAGCTCTCGTGGTCGTAACTTGCAGGCGCTTACAAATCTTCGTAGTAAATGTGTATAAGTCATATACCTAGGTGTACTTACTATACGCATTATGTTATAACAATATTATGTCGCCCTCGCCTCATTTGCATTCACATCGTTACGGATAGCGAAAGTGCATGTCGTGGTGTGGATCGTGTTATATAGATATTAAATTATTTGTAATATTCTAATATACGTTTGTTTTGTATCGGTATTAATAATGTACACGCGAGATTTTATATCGATTGATTTTGTTTTATTTATTGTTTCAGACCGATACAAACGGCCGGACCAGGAGGCAAAGCTTCATAGATTTTTTGCCATGGAATTCAAGAATCGGTAAGTTCAGAAAAATATGAACAAAACTATATTATTAATTATGAACGGCGCGTAATTAAATGATGAGTGATATTATGAAGAGGAGAAGTACGTATCTTATTTTTTCCATTCGGGTTGAACAATTGTTCCGGGTTCCTATTGTTTATTTGCGGTCCAAAGATTATTCTGACCGCGGAACCGCATTGTACCGTAATTATTATATTTAATCTTTGAAAGTTATAAAATGTTCTATATGAGAAGACTAATAACATAATATTAGTCATCTTCGCCAAAAAAAAAAAAATAATAATAATAACAGCATTCTATAAAGAACAGGACGTGTCTATACCTGTTTTTTATATGTATCTACATAATAAATTATAGGTAATTTATTATAATATGTAAAAAAGGATTAATAAATTATAAAAATGTCTAAAGACGACCAGCTGTCGGTTGGTTTAAATTCGTTATTGACGTTAGTTGGAAAGTTTAAGAAGAAAATTAAAATTACCATTAGAGAAATACATAAAATGTTGGGTTTCTATCGAATCGTAAGTGTGAAACAGTATAATGAGACATCAGGGTTACATATTAATAAAAGTATCTAATCGCAGTTGACACACACAGTTTACTTTTCAAACAGAATAAAATATTATTAAAAATAAAACATTATAGTTCCATTATTTAATAATAATTTTTTTAAATATTGTCTGTGTTTAGTTTTTTTTTAATAAACAATTTAAAGAAATTACTTTAAAAATATTTTTACAAAAAAATGTCATATGCATTAAAAACATGCACTTTCAAGCCTTATCGACAACTATTTATTTTTACAATCATTGATTATGTGATCAATGTTTATCAATGTCATTATGAAGTTGAGGTCATTATAAAGGTAAATTATTATTTGTCAGGATGTATGAATCGTGGTGTCTGAAGCATTTAATATTATAGAAATACCATAACTTTAATGAATAGTATATGATAGAGGCGTATACCTCTTCATTTTTGAGACAGGTATATAATACGATTGGTGTAACCTTAACATACAGCTGTATTGGATTGAAAATTTGAGATTTATGCTGGTAAATTATCCACACGGTGATAAATAATACAGACAATTTTTGAAGCGACTAATCAACTAATTATTATTATTATGCAAATCGTTGTGTTTACGCATTAACGTACGCTTAAACAGAATCGAATAATGTAAACACTCAAATACCCACGACTAGTTCATTAATGGATTCTCAAGCATAGTTATTTGGAGGACATATTGAAGTTATAAAATAAAAAATCGTGGTCCTAAATGTTCTATAGTTATTTATTTCCGTAGTTTATTAATCGTTTAGCGCACGGTTGCATTATACAAATTTTAAACTGAGAAAGTAAATTAGAATATTATTTAGGTATGTATATGAAATGAGCGACGTAAATTCTGATGTAGAACCTTCGATTCAGTAGTTTTTTCTTCTTAAAGACTCATCCGGTGATCTAACTCGAGATATTAACACATGATCATAATATTTTCATACTTCCTAGCTCGCAAGCAACGAACCAAACAAATTTAATTACCCGACCTTCGTGTTGAAGATAGCTGTTATTCGTTGTACGAAAAATGCGATTTTTCATATTCATAGATTGATGTACATTAATGATTTAAGTTTTAAACAGTTTAATACATTTCTGAAATTTAACTTCAATAAAATATTAATATTTTGTTGTGCGTTAATGTGAACATATAATACCTATAATATTGACTACCGATTTGTAATTTATAATTTCAAACAACCATTCAGTAAGTTATCTTTAGGAATTTAGTTTTACTATTTTTTTTTATGATTACATAAATATTGAATTAGCGAACATGATTTTTTTTCTAAGATTTAGTTTTTTTCTATTACTCATATGATATAATTTTTTAGTGTATTAAGCTGATTAGTTGTAAATTATTATACTTAATTTCAAAAATTTTAATTAATTTTTGTACCAGTACCAAAAAAAAAAAAAAAAATTATTGAGAAATAGTTATTATTTATTAATTTTTAATAGAGAAATTCGAATAAAATATCAATGACTATTGAACATTCACATATAAACTACATTGTTATATAAGACTACTTAGAAGTTATTTACTAACAGTTTTGATTAATGAATTTTGGTCGATCATAAAAACAAAACAGACAAATACATAAAGCACTATTATTAATAATTGTAAACGTTTACTACGAACGTTATGTATATTATTGTATATATTAAATATTATACATACATCGAAAAGTATTTACTTGTAATACAAAAAAGAAAATCTCGAAACCTCAATTCATCGCAAAGTCACTTTCATTGAGAATCGAAACTAAAACATCATGCGCTATCACTATATTATTATTATGTAAATAGGTATTATAATTTTATATACAGAGCGTTTACGGTTGGATTCATTATAATTATTTTATTTTCGATAAGACCACTGACGACCGCCGAAAGCACTTTGTGTAGGCCGTGACGATAACATGCAGGTGATATTCGTCCGGTCAAATTTCACCCGAGACGGACCTAAATTATTATTTCAGACACGTCTCATTCCACGATTTATTATAATATATGTCTTCCATCGATTGACCGCGAAACGGCTGCTGCAAGCAACCACTTCTTTGATCACAATCGACGATTCGATAATGTAATCAGATATCATACAAATCATACTAATTCATTAACAAAATACGATTTTTTTCCCTCTGATATAATATAATATTAAAATAACTGCACAGAACCACGAAGTTCATCGCGCAGTCCCTCCACCCCTCCAGCCATCAAGCATCCAATCCTCAAAGATGAACACCAAAACATGCCGTCCGTGATCACCGCAAAACAGGCGCGTTGCAAAATAAAAAAAATTATTATAATATTATCAAAACAACGCCCGTGGCAAAATTACGACCAGTGCGCCCTGTATGCGCGGAGTCCGTCCCGTAATAATAAAATATTGTTTTCGATGCACGACGAATGATCCGAGCACGAGCATGGGACGACGAGTGTGAAACGGCCGCGGCTGTTGTTCGTCGTAATACGCGTTATCTGCACCTCGACAATAACAACAATAATAATATAACATTCAAATATTATTTTTCTACCGACCAGTTTTCGATTTCATGAATCGGAAACGTTTTTCCGATGTCCGGATGTTATATTGTCTGTTTAGACGATGATGATGGTACCCCGAGGTCACGTGTGTCCGCGTCTCGAACAATAGATGGCCTCATCGCGTTTCCTTCGTCTCACTGTATGTACGTTTGTTTTTTTTTACCGGTTGGCACGCCGACGTCGACTTTTCACATAGCGTATCGCGTATGCACAAGGTATACAGAGTGTATATGGATGATATAATATGACGTATTTCGTTTCAATTTGAACGTGGACTTTTGTCGAATTCTCCAGTTGCACTAGGTATAAGATATATTATTATATTAATGTAAGCTGTGTTCGTATTTGGCATAGTGTTCCCTGTCCACAACAATATTATAATGAAGTAATATCCAATCGCGGCATTCGTGCACGGCGTTATTTTTGTCCCTTTCGGTCGGTTGTCTATTGTTTTTCTCTTTTTTCAATCACTCCAAACGACCTTTACGCCATCGTCGCCGTGGACTTTCACTCGAACCGTTTTCCCGTACACTTTGTTATACGACAGCGGTGACTCGCGTGGTCGTTATCAGATTTTCAAACAGTTCAAAGGTGCGCCACGCACGACAAAATCACTTATTGTCGGCGCCCACTAAATTTGTTTTTTTTCGCTCAACGATTGCGACGACGGAGTGCCCCGTTTCACGATCTTCGTCAAGGACAACGTGAAAACTGTTCTCGACGATACTCGTCCCGTCGGTTTTAATTTTTTTGATTCTATCTCAACATGTCTCAACATGTATGATATTACTTACTTATGCAAAGTGAAATCTAGACAGCGATTCTGATAAAAAATCTTCGAGGAACCCAAAGTTGAATACATCGTGTCAACACGACCTATGTATACGTCATATAGTTGTTCTCTTACAACAAGCGCGATGATTTGATTTTGGATTTTCCGCTAACGATTTTCAGCAGTGCGAAAAAATCTCCAAGAGTGTCATGTAGCTTACCATCAATGTCTCTCTACCAGTAACTGAAATTCAAGTATCTGCTTAACCGATCAATAATTAACGTGATTCAAATGAACTATAAAACCTGTTAAACTAAATGTCTGCACCAAAATCTGTCATAATATAGATAGCTATAATGTTTATAAACGTGTTCGAATTATGTTTAGTATATTTTAGTATTTATATAAATTTTAGATTTTAAAGGCGTGTTGTACAAAACTTATTAATTGATATAGTTAATATATATTTATGTGTAAAAGTAGTTATCGATAAGTTAAAAGAAAATTATAAAAGTTTTTGTATTATTTCCAAATCAACTTTATTCATAAATGTTTATTTAAATTTATCAATGTTTCTTGAAAAAAATTTTAAATTAAGTATGTTATGAAAACATTTTATGTTTGAAACTTTAAAACAAAAACAGTTATTAAATATTTATTATAATCACGATTGCTTCGGTTTTCCGCTAGATAGCGGACAATTTAACATACTATTAATCATTACGGAAAATTAATTTATTATTACGCGGTTCATTTACATGTAGGTTCCTTACGCAATTTAAATACAAATAGCATAGAAGGTATTTTGTGTAAGTAAAAAAAATAAAAAAAACGTATTATAAATTATTGAAAAGCATACACTACTCTATATAGATTACACTTTTTCATTATAAAATGTACTCAGGTCACTATTTTTTTTTAAATTTAATAAGAAAAACTAGAAATTGTATTATATAGGTATGTATATTATATTTCGATTATTTCCTTGGTATAATACTAAATGTGTTATTAAATTGATTATACCTACATGAACAGTATAGTGAATATTTTGCAGTAGTAATTGTTTTTTTATTCCAAAAATGTCTTTCATATCAATTTAAAAAATATTATTTACTGTTACAAAAAAAGGTATTTCAAGGATTTGATATTTACAATCTTACCAATGATAATTCTATTCCAATTTCTTCGTTTTCAATTTAAATTCAGTATTAATACATTTGACAGTATAGTGGTTTTTTTTTTAATAAGGTCAGATAAATAATTACAAATTTAAACTTTAAAGTAGTATAGGTCCTCGAGTATTTGTTCTTTCAATTGTCTTTGATTTGTACCTACACTTTAGACAACCGTGGTAATATTATACCTACTTATTACTTTAGCTAGTATTAAAACAATAAACTTATTTAAAGATAAGATTATTTAAGATACAAAACAGTGCAATAGAGCACAATTATCTTTTATAGTTATTTTTATTAATGTGGGTTTAACATTTTAGTAATATGTAGTATGTACCTACATTCATTCGCAAAATCGTATGCATCTTATTATCATCATTCTATTGAAACATTGATTTCAATTAAAATAAGTAAATACAGATTACTTATAATATCTAATGAAAATTTTCGATACTTTAAGTTTTAAACACAATATTGCTTTTTAATACTAACTGATAAAATTAGAGAGTAAAAATAAAAAAAACTATCTACGTTAGTATAATGCACGCTATAGACTTCACGTCGAAGTTTCACACTCACACAAGTACACAACTCTAGCGATTTATCATAATGTATAGGTTAGGGGAGAATTTTATCCGTGTGCAGCATTTGTCTCGTTTCCAATAATTACCGAATCGGTTAATACTTGGCACAGTAATGTATTCTGATTAGATATTTTTTCGCAATACTGCTCTCCGCGTATCCGTCAAAATTTCCACCTCAATACGTTTGAGAAAAAAAAAAAGAAAAGATAAATTATAAAATATGATTCAGGACAAGGTCGCTCGTGAAACTGCAGTTTAATCGACATTTGATTATACCGTCCATCCTCGTGCCTAATCCGATGGTGCCGTTTCGCCGCGCACTCATGTTTCAGAAGAAACGAACAAAAAAAAAAAACATTAAATAATAATAATATGACATTGTGCCCACACAACTGATGCAGTGTTTAAGCGACCTGTCTGTACGTCTGTGTTTTCATGATTGTGTTCTCCGCAGGTACGGCCGACTCTCAAGTCTCCGGTGGCACGATGGTCACGGGCGCCCAGAGTGTGGCTCAACAAAACGTGGCCGACGTTTGCCTGACCAGTATACCTTGCAACCCTCGGGCTCGTTACAGGAGCTTTGATGGTAGTTGTAACAACCTACAACAGCCGGGATGGGGCTCGGTGAACACGGCGTTGGTCAGGTTGTTACCGGCTGCTTACCAAGACGGTGAGTAAACGACACCCATCATAAATTAATATTGTATTAGGTATTGACTTAGGAACATAATAATATTATGATATGGATATAATATTGTATTATGTATTATAATTAATTATTATGCATATACGTCTTGTATATTGTATACTGAATCAGCGGCGCAACTAGGGGGAGGTGTTTTGGGTGTCTGGACAACTCCCTTGAAACGTATTTATTCAATTATTTTTATAAACCTTTGTCACTGACGCATACACCCCTTGAAAAAATCTAGATTACGCCACTGCATATATTGAATACTTAATTATCACGATTTTAATAATATTCGATTACACCCAAAATATGTTATTTTTCTGTCGTTTTAAAATATAGCATATTTAATATATTAAAATTCGGAAGCAACAGTTATTATTTTTCCGTTTCTATATTTACCTTTATAACCGTATTTAATTTACTTTCTATTATAACGCTTGTTTCACTTCTTACATATTAAATGGTAGGTAATCAAACCGATTTTGAATTCACAACTTTTCGTGGTACTAGTTACCAGTTTATAACGGTGCACATTATGTACATTATATAGATGTACGTTCGAGCATTTAGATGACATAACTAATAATATTATATTATTACGTACCTATATTAATTATAAAAACACGTTTTAAACAATATTTATATAGATCTGAACGGGTCTGCTCTTATTTTCATGTACAGTAATTATAGACCGAATCAGTTTCATCAAGGTTATATACCTACTTATATAAGTATGTACTTATATTGAAAATACAAATCGATACACTGGTAAATAGTCTGTAATTAATTTAAAACGGTATTTCAATATAAGGTGTTCATTTAGCGATTACTGCGCGTCAAAAAATCATTTCATACGTCTTATCATTATCAAACGATTTAGTTCAACACAAACAAGGTGAACCTCTTCAAGTTAAAATTTTAGTTTTTGTAAGTTACTGCTAAAGCAATACTCACAATATTATTTCTCCAGTAAATTTACTATTTTTGCGAACTCCCAATGACAAGTGAAATATAGATTACTTACCTATTTATTTACACGTTACTGTAATGTTGTGAAGGTATTACATATTATCATAGTAAATTATACACTGCGCGGGTGTACATAGCATTATATGCTATACATATATTTCACTGTAAAATCCTTAAGCTTTTATATTCTCTACTACCAAATTCACGTTTTCGGTAATTAACGACTCCTCGAGTCTTTTTTCATGTCGTGTAATACATCACGTATAGGATCGTCGTTGAAGGAAAGTAACCATGGTTACTTCACGAGTTCGAATGGTTTTTAGTGTACATAGAATTTTTATACTTTATTTTTATATACATTATGCGTTTCTATAAAATATTCGAAAAGTACAAACATTTATAGATTTTGAAAGTATCAATTTTCGTTCAACTTTTGAGTTTTGCATGTAAATCTTATTAACTTGATTACTATTCTACAATATTGTGTACTTAGTACCTACCACGGAGTTCCAATATTCATAAACCAAAACGTTAAATTCGAAGCTATTACAATACAATCGTTATTAAAATGTGTCTATAATTTTATTCATTTTAAAAACGACGTTATATTGAAGCTATGTTATTTAATCACATTAATTAATTAATAATTATCCAAATATTATGGTTTCTGACCAGCGTAACAAATTATGGAATACTATTATGTTGAACGAGAGTATAGTTGACGTAATTAAATGAAGAAATTGTGACTTAAAAACTAGTTTTATTTTAGCTATAATCGCCTCAGGACATCCTGAAATCCAATACACTTAGCATCGATGACTATACATTCGTGTTTTCACATAGGCTCATATACAGAAAACATTTTTACTTTCTTTTCGAAACCGGTATCCTATATAGCTCAAAAATGTACCGGATATTTGTCAAAACTTTTGATTTTGTTCGTTATATCCGGAAGTCCGGAATCAAATACGTTTAGTAAAGTACAACCCATATTGATCGAAGATATCGTAATAAATTAAAACGTGTATTATTCCACGTATAAAGTATATTTACATTTAGAATCGAAAACAAATTGTTATAATTTAAATTGCATAGTTAGGTGTCTGCCAATAGCATAAACTATTACCTATAATTTATATTGTGTATTGGACGCGTGCCTTTTATTAGTTACAAGTTCTGTCGAATAATAATTATATTATATTAAACTATCGTGCCCCTTGTAATGAACGATGTAAATATAACTTAGGCGTATACATCCGTACATGATTACAATAATTATTACAACGGTTGTGTGTTTGCTTTAGGCGAGAGCAGACCAAGATTGACCTCATTCGGACGAGTACTTCCCAGTGCTAGACTGATCCGTACGACGCTGTTCCCGGAGAGGAACGTGCCTGACATACGATTTACGCTCGCCGTTATGCAGTGGGCGCAAGTTGTTGCACATGACGTCACTCTACTGACAGAGAAATCCGGTAAGTCGATGCGAAAATATTATAATACGTAGCAAATTGCAGGTACCTATTATACCTATAACTGGTACATAGGGTGTGTTTATGTAAAACGTCTGAAAAACGCTTAACGAATGTAAACGAGCAAACAATCATTATTTCGTGTTTGTTTTTAAGGCTGACGTGTCCGACTATAAAATATGTTTTGTAAGTTATAATATTAAAGCTTGTTACAACCTTTTTGAATTTAATTATATACCTTGGGATGATATTGATTTTTCTCAAGCTAATTATTGCGATAGTCGTGAAAATTGATTACATGCAAAAAATTTCAGTCGGCTGTACAATGTTCGGAATTACATTAAATCCAAATAAATAAAAACCACACGTATTCCACGATGAATATAGTTATTGCCTACTAGTATTCCGGCAAAGGAAAAATAGCATAAAAACATTTAAGTAACGGGTGTGTACTAGGGGAATTGTTTAAGTCAAAATCAGCTAAGTATTGATATTTTTTATATTCTGAAAGAAAGTAAAAATCGAATAGTAAAGAAAATATAACACTGGATATACCGTATGTGTATTGATAGTATACGATTTGTTGTTGTATGATGTATTTATATACGTGAACATGTTCTGCTGTAGACAATAATTTATGTTTGAATTTTGAAAAAAATAAGTTATCACTCATATCCGATTTATAAATATAATGTTTGATGGATAATCCTAATATGTTTATTTTTCATTTTATATTGTATTATAGATATTTTATACGTCAGACGTCTTATTCTATGCTTGAAGTACCGTAATAATATTGTATTTTATTTAAAGTGTTGCGAAATCATCATAATATATATATATAAGTCCATAACGGATAACGAAGATATAGCACTAGTTTTTAATGAGTGTATAAGAGTGTACTAATGTAGGTATATTGTTATGTTCCGAGTACAGATTTATTACTTTTTTTTAAGTAAAACATTCTTAAAATAATTCTTGGAATGTCATGAATAATCGATTTGAAATTTAATATGTGATACCACGCTTCACATAAAATACTTAAGTGGCCTATACAAAACCACTCTACGGTCAATATAAAGTGCATACTTTTCATGTTATAGAAGTACATCTTCATCAAGTTATTCAAGTTAATCTCTATAATATCTACAAGAATCATTAGCAAACGTACTGCTTAATAGAGTATTTATCGTATTATTTAATTGATTATTTTGTGCAAATCCATAATAATTTAAATAATTATTACTTATCAGACAAACCGAAAAAGTATAATTTTTATATTTCTATATATTTATAAAATATTAACTTATATTAGAGTTATTTTTTCTTTTTACAAAGGCTCTGTTTTATTTGTAATTACAAATATGTACTATATTGTATATATGCATAAGATCCAGACGCCGGTTATTTTTTTGTAAATTGAGATAATCCTTTTATTTTTCAAAGGACATTGCGATAATATCTATATTATCATATGTAGGCACTGTACACGTAATAGGCCTACATACGTAATTATGTAGGTACCTATAGTATTAACTGTACACCACGCACAAGTTCATAAAATGTATCCAAAAACGGAGTTATTCGTTTGAACCTTCGAACAACAATCATGGAGATCAAAATTGTAAATTAAGTCCGTGGAAAATTCCTCTCGAACAGCGAATATATCAAACGTGAAATTACATTTTCAATAAGGCAAAATATGTAATATTGCAGCAATGACGTTATTGTGTAAACAAAATTTTTCCGACATAACTACAACTACTGCGACACGACTAATGAGCCATATCGCGAGGATTTCGTGCAGGGCACCCTGTAATACGTCCTATTTATCACGGGCGTGCAACGTGATTTTTACTCATATGGGATTGGTGCACGTGACGAGGTCGTGGACTTGACACAGTTTCGGTCACGGTTGTATAATATAGATGTATTGTATGCGCACCACTATCATAGTAATTGTACACTTAAGGGGATCGAAAGCGGAGATTTGCCGCCTCTGTCTATAATAAATTATTGCACGCGTGATTATTATTGCTGTTAATATAATATTTGTGCGCGTACAGAGGTATAAATATTTCCAACCGCCAACGATCTAACGGTGCTACGATAACAATATTATTCTTACAACATAGTATAATTCAGCCAATTTTAAAAAATCGAAAACACACGGAAGACGAGATCTCAATTTCAGTGTAGACTTAATTACGAGTTCAAATAATATGTTTACAGATTCCTTAGATCGATCGTGGTTCGTTGAAAGTAGAATTCGTCTGGCCGTCTAGATACTATTATTGTTATACGGTGCAGCGTACATATCAATTGTGGAAACTGCATACAATCCACTTAAGAAAAGTGATGACGTTATATCAATATGATATCTGCATCTTAGAAAGGCATGACGTGGAAAATGTACGTTCAGTGGAACCCATTTTGTATGTTTCATTTTTAAAGTGAATTTACCTATTGTTCGATTTCTAGTTATAATTGTTCTCTTGTTGTATCCCCCCCTCCAATTTCTATTTTCAAACCAGTTATGAGCATTTTTGAACCGTAATAATGTTTTATACTTTCTATATAACTCGTTTTAAAAAGTTTACATAGATATAAAAGTTTCAAATAATTATACGGTCAGGCGAAATTTTTAATAATTCAACAAATCTCGGGCCAAAATATTCTATTACTTTACATTTACCATCGTTGTTTGACATTTTTTTTTGTTGAAAAATAGTTGACGTTATTTTTTCTTTCTATCAAGAAGCGTATGGTACGCGTGCAAATAAATATTGTCTCCTTATAAATGCGACGCATCGCTGCAACACATTCATATTAATATATTATAATATTACCATAGAACATTCATTTTATTATTATAACGCGTCAATCGCAATAATTAATAATTATTATTGGTCGCCAGATCACTCTACTCGTTGAACAACGAAGAACGCTCGGGAAAACGCGTGCACATAATATTATTATCATCCAGCACCGTCGTCTATACGAGTGATGACTACGGTAGACGAACACAACACGATATTATAGATAAATAAAATTATAATAAATTAATGCAATAAACTGTCGTTGAAATAATTGTCCGGGACGGCGCACATCTTCCTCAAACACTGCACATTACGCGCACGGACGTGATGAGTAGCGTATGGTGTTTAGCGTAATGAGACGTGTCAAAACAAATATTATGCCGACGAGGTCTGCGCGAGTGCATGCGCAATAATTTTATACCATAGCATTATTATAATATTTTGTTTTTCGTGCGATCGAAAGCGTCTTTAATTAATCGGACGTCACGCGATCCGAGGCCGCCACCGAGCGCGCGAGCCTGCACCCCGTACAGAAGCTGCATTCCGGTCTTCCCCGTTTTGGACAGGCAGCTGCCACCGCTTTCGAGGTCGTTATCCGCGCGTTTTCGCCGCAAGACGATAATAATATTATCATAATATTATGTTATTATTAATATTAACGTCATCATCATCGTCGTCGTAATAACATCACATTATATAATATTATGTTATGTTTAGATACGTGTGTATATATATATATCCAGAATGATTTAAAATTTATATTACAGAAATTTTATCACATAAACATTCAAAATACAGAAATATGTATAAAACGAAAGATTTTTGATTTAGAAATATCTAAAATATTTTGTACATTTTATGATTTTTTACAATATATTATAGGGGTTTTAGGGGATCAAGTTTATAAATTCAAATGGAACCCATATTATTTTTGCAAACATAATATGAAAACATTTTTTTAATACGTTTCAATGCTTGAACAGCATTAATTAATGCACAACTCTATGTTTGAGAGATATTTAAAGATTTTATAAATTTCTAAAGTTGATCGCCCAAAACCCTTCTAAAATATTGTAAAAAATTCTAAATTGTACAAATCATTTTAGATGTTTATAAATCAAAACAATTTCGTATCATACATTTTTCTCTATTTTGAATCAATAAAGTTGCCGTAACATAAATTCTGTATATATATAAACGTACAACTAGAATGTGTTTTTTTTACCGTATTATAAGGCGCACGCCATACGCCGATGATCTAGACTTTGACATTATCTACATCAGTGCTTCTCAACCTATGAAATCTCATAGGTGGTACGTGATGGATATCTCCCTTTATAAAAAAAATTGGAATGAATCATTATTAACATTAAATATTATTTGGTGGTGTGGAAGTCGCTTGTAATCGTAGTAATTAAGATTACCATAATCTCTTTAATATAATATAAATCGATAAACTTTATCTGATAAAGCGTATTCTTATTTCCCTATAATGCGTTTTTACATTAGTTTCTTGAGTTCCTTCAGTTTATTCACGAGTGTCACGCAAGTTGTTTGTATTAAATAGATTTTATATTAATATGTATTTTTTTTTGTACTTTTTATGGCATAAAAATGAGTAAAAATGAAAAAATTTTTAGAAAGCGGAAGCTCAAATACTAAAAAACAGAGAACACAGCTGAGTTGTAAATATGACGATAGTTAATTACAATTCGGTTCCGTAGTAAAATTTGGTTTTTTAAACTCTACTCCGTTATCTCAAACGTGTAATTTGTCAAGAAACACTATCGAATCAAAGCATAAAGCCATTACAACTTAAACGCCACCAATTATCAAAGCATCCAGAAATAGAAAACAAACTTATTGAATTTTTTGAGAGAAAAATTACCTTTTTCTAGAAGAAATCGAAATCCATGATTAGTTTTACGAAATTTAATAAAAATATCGTTAAAGCGTCATATTTAATGAGTTTAGTTATTGCTAAAGATGGAAAACCACACACAATTAGGGAAACACTAGTGTTACCTGCAGTAGAAGAAATCGTGCGATATGTTTTTAGAGACAAGGCTACAAAAGAGATAAAAAAAGTGTCATGTTCAAACGATACTGTCAAAAAAAGAATTGATGATATGTCGTTGAATATAAAAAATAAATTATTACTTTATTTGAAAGATTGTAACTTCTTTGCTCTTCAAATTGATGAGAGTACTGATATTGATAACATGGCTTAATTAATGGCATTTATACGTTTTCGATCGCAATGATGAGATTATTGAAGAGTTTTTGTTTTGTAAGCCTTTACAAACCCACACAAAATCTGAAATTAATTTTACAACCATTAATAAATATTTGATTGAAATAGATTTGTCGTAGAGTAAATGTGTAGGTTTTTGTTTTGATGGAGCGAGGGCAATGGCCGAAATGTTGACCGGAGTTACAACATGAATAAAAAAGTTGCCCCATTATGTAAAACTATGCATTGCATGATTCACCGGCAAGCATTATCATCCAAGAACATGCCTAGAATTTTAAAATTAGTTCTTGATGTGCTGTAAAGATCGTAAATCTAATCAAAGCCAGACTTCTCAATTCAAGACTATTCACAGTATAATGTAACAAAATGGGCAGTACTCATAATTCCCTTCTTTTCCACACATAGGTAAGGTGGCTTTCACAACGAAAAGTCCTCATCAGGCTAATCGAGCTAAGGTTAGAAGTCTTATTATTTCTGACTGATATCGATGAAGAAAAGTCCAAATCGTTATGTGATAACGAATGGCTTTCAAGACTAACTTACATGGCTGACATATTTGACAGTTTAAATATTTTAATATTTTAAATTTAAGTCTGCAAGGATCAAACACAAACATATTTTATGCTAGTGATAAAGTTAATGCATTCGTGAGAAAGTTTGATTTATTTATTTCACAAGTATTAAGAAAGGTCTTTTAGCATTTGAGATATTAAATACAATTTTGGAAAGACAACGAAATTCAGCTAAATTCAAATATAATTATAGACATTTCGGAACACCTACAATCACTAAAATCCAATATTTCACAATATTTCCGTGAGGATAACTCAGAAATGAAATTAATGATAAACCCTTTCGAAGATGATTATATTAAGAACATTCCAGATGGTACTTTGGTAAAAGAATTATTTATTGGTCTAACCAGTGACTCTGCCCTAAAAACCACCTTCAAACCAAAAAGATAACTAATTTTTGGTTGGACGCGAAACAAGAATACTCGGCATTGTCCACACTAGCTTTATGATTTCTAATCCTTTTTGTATCAACATATCTCTGTGAAAATACATTTTCTCACTTGCTGTACATAAAAAATAAATATAGAAATAGATTAAACATAGAAAGTGATTTTTAAGACTTAAAGTTACCAATATGGAGCCCGATATTGACGTCATCGTCTGTTTAAAATAACACCAACTGTCTCATTGCAGTAAAAAGTAAACCATAATAATTATAATAATAATTGTACATATTTAGTTCAATTTAATTTAAATTCTTTTTGTACATTAAATACTTATATTGTTATCATTTTATAATTCCTAATCAAATAAAATTCTATATATATAAAATAAACGTATACCTTATTAATAATCAAAAAAAATGGTCAGGTAGTACGTAAAAATGTTCAAACTGTGTAGGTGGTACGCGAATATAAAAAGGTAAGAATCGCTGATCTACATAATACAACACATTAAATTATTGTTGTCCAACATACTGTTCAATTTCTATATTATATTATATTAGTCTCAGTGTTTACAATGGTCTGTTTAGAAATAGTGTCTTGAGAAAAAAAGAAACGATTTTTATACTCTAAGAGTGTAACAGACAAAACGATGTAGCCTAATCCATTTATTTCATAGTTATTTTTATTCAAAGGTCAAAATTAATATTTAAATTCAAACCGAGATGTTTTAGATTCGGAGAAAAGTGATGAATGTATTTTATAACTAATTTTACCATTTATTGATTTTACATTACTTTTTTTTTTATACAATCTATGATTAAATTATACAAGATCTTAGTTTAAATTAATATTTTGTACAGACTATAGAGTGTGGAGTATACACACTATGGACATTACCAATAGGAAAATTATATTATCGATGCATGAAATCTATACAATTAGAAAGTAAGTATCTATTTTGATAGACATTTGAGGAAAAAATATTGCTATTTTTCAACAACGTATTTTCATTAGCAAAATATGTTTACGCATTTTTAATCCATTTCATACTAGAGCCCGGGTTTTAGATCAATTTACTTTTAATCTAAGTCGTGACTCGTGATGAAGACTCGTCGCCGCAATACTACACATTGTGACCTTTAGCTAGCGAGTGCAATACTGAAACTAAACTATTAACCACGGTATGTTAAATATTCAATACTCAGGAAAAACATCTAGCATGTTAACGAAAAAAAAGTTTGGTACGTCTTAAAATATAGACAATTTTTAGATAGCTTACTCTCAGAAATTAGTTTTTTGGATTTAAAAAGGACAATATATACAATAAAATATATTATTGTATAAATACTTATTGTATTAACTACTTATTGTATATATACTATTGTTGTTATTATTATCGCCATAGGTTGGCACACTATACCTATATTATAATGGATCGCGAAAAAGAAGGATGCGGTTAATTTTTTCACGACGCGTGTGTTCAGTGGCCTTATCGAACCACACGAATCGTTACGTTCTTTATTCTGCAGCAGTGATTTACATGCGTAGGTGTATGTTATAATAATAATAATGTAATATCATAATACCTATTACTGACGCACTACACAGTCCTTAAAACGAATTTGTTCATTATATAGAATAATCATCCTCGAAAATGCAATTTTAAAAACTGTTAACGTTAAAAAAATAATAATAAAAATATTGTGTCAGTACAGCGCAGTTACGACCATGGCAATAATACTACCATTCCCATAATATAGAGTAAGGACAATCTGTTTCATCTACTTTTTGAAATTTAACTGTGTTCAACAAAGTATAACGTAAATAGTTTAGTGTTTTTAAAAATTTGTCTAAAAATCGCAGAAAATCAATTTAGTTGAACAAACCAACTTGACAAAAAATTTACCTTATAATTATTGAATAATTGATTGAGGAGTATGCGATGATGTGTCACCGGATGCACTTTATTCAACGGTTTTTTTCTGCAACAATAATCATATATAATCCATAACTTTTTTAATAACCAATTTTGAATGAATAGATATACAGTAAATCAAATCGTACATCAACGAACATAATATAATAATTACGTCACATTTAGTTATTATTTTACAGACTCATGTTATCTAAATAATTTACAAATGCATGTAAGAGTATGGACTTAAATATGTGCATGTGAAGATTATGATCTTCAACCTTTTTAAGCAGCGGCCCACTTGTTATTTTTAAAAAACTGGCGTGCTGTATTCATAATAAAAAAATGTATTAAATAATTAATAGTGTATTGAAAAATATAAGCTATGCTTAAAATGTGATCACGGTCCACGGGTTTAAGACCCTTGATATAGACTTTGAAATATAACATACTGTGCAATTGTATTGTATCATTAACAATGATTAATTATTAATATTGTTATTAAGTAATAATTTTATAATTTACCAAGAAAAATATGTATAAATTAAAATATTAAGATACTGTAAAAAAAAGCATACTAATATATTATACTTATTCTCATCACAAAGTTCATGTTGAATTCATTAAAACAATTTAAATGATAGGTATACAATTATGCAGATGCACGAATACCTTAACACTTGCGGATAATATTCTCTAAAGTACAATGTACAATTTTTTATTATCTCTATATTATAGTGGGTATTTTAGATACTCGAAAAAACGATTTCAATATTTTCAACGGAAATGATAATGTTCTTTTTCTATAATGATTGTGGCTATAATGGATTTTCGTTTTATTTCATACTTTTAACTTAAAGAATAGACGGAAAGATCTTAGTAAACGTTAAAAAATATAATATAATGTTATGTCTGATAAAACCTTAAATTGAAAAAAATGTCTTTTTGCCATTCATTATGTGAAGCACTTTACTCTCTTTTCGCGCCATAATTCTATTTTTCATTGTGATAAATATAATCTCAACAATTTAATATTTTTCAAGAGGTTAAATAGTGATTTTCTTACAATCTTAAGTACATCATTCTTATCATTTAAGTACTTAATATATTTTAAACTGAATTATATCCGATAAAAATGAACAAGTGCCTATACCTATATATTATGTGTTTGTTTACAAATAATAATCGTATAAATATTTATTAAAAACTCATTAAAATAGAATTAATACCATTCAATATTATATAAAAACAATTGTTAAAATCTAATTAATATTTTAATAGTATCCACTTGATATCAATAAGTACTTCCGCAATGAATCTAATATGGCTTAGTCAGTTTATACGCGATGTTATTTTTTTCAATCAACTTCACACAACACACTTAACATTATAATTCCTGTCCGTATAGGTCATCTTAATTCATTCCCATTTTTATAGATTTTAAATAATTATAAATGAGCAACTATTAATAATATTGTATAATGGGGGTGTTGGTTAAATGTTGATACATTATTATTTTGAAAAATAATAATGTTTCTTCTAATGTTTACCAAAATGAGGTGCTAATTGTACTGGTTGTATTAATAATTTAACAATATTGTTATCATAAAAATAAATATTTTATCTGTTTCGATATTTTCATAATTAATATCAACAAATATTGTTTTACTCGATTTATACAGCTGTTGTCTACGGCGACGACGAGTAACATAATATTAATTTGATTGAAGCTTTGTACGACATGTTTCACAATTATTACGATTATATATATATATATATATATATATCAAATACTATTATATTATGTGATATTCCAAAACGGTACTCGTCCAATATGCTATCTACCGTACGTTTGATGGTTTAGTATGCTATTTACTGTCATTTTATGTTGGTTTAGTATGTATCAACATGTATCTACTATCTACAAATGTAAATTGTCTTACCTTCATAATGCAATATTTCTACTTTGTCTCTTTTTTCACGTGGTAGGTACTGTGTAATTATGTATACGAATTTTTGATCACTCCAAAGAATTACAGGTATTCGGTTGGTTTTTGTGACGAGCGCCACCACTTTTTTTGAAGTCGAGGTGATAATATGTTAGTCGCTCTGCGTGTTTTAATGTTGTATTTATTTTTGACGTATCTCCAAAGAGTTTCTATAGTTTGTGCATCAGTTATTGGATCAAAGAAATTTTCCGAATGATTAACCGTTTTATGGATAAACCCATGTTCATTTAAAGTAGAATACGCACGCTATTTATCGGAATATATAATAGTACCTTGTTCAACTTCATTTAATATAATAAATTGGTGGTAAGGTATTTCGATCACGCTTTTCAACTTAAAAAAAAAAAAAACGTCTCTCTAAAATGCCATCATGCTTACAACACAAACCAAAAAATCCATGGCCCTTGAATTCGTTGTATATGATAAATTATATAGAAGTATAAATATAATAACCTTTGGAATTTTGATAAAAGCTTAATTTATTATTTGCAAAATGATAAAGTAATATCCACACTATAAATAATATCCAACGTAGTATATTTTATTGATTTTCAATTTTTTTTTCATTCAACATTTGTTTAATTTTTGATGTTGTAACTTTGGTTTTGAAATGTGTATGTGTATATTAATAAATAACATGATGCAATTATAAACAAGATAACTCCTGGGCTTCCACACGAGTTTTTAACTCAGTGAAGCCAAGTAATCTTTTTCGATATTAAAATAAATAAAAAAAAATATTATACAGTAGATGCAATATTTACGGTAGATAGCATATAGGACGAATACCTCCAGAACTACTGTGTATAGCCATATTTAATAATAAATTAATAGCCGCATTATAGGTATGCGTTCAGTCGGATTACGTCATTAGATATTGTCCGGTGGCTTTCGCCCGGTGCAGCTTATACAACGACGCGATTATAATTATAATGTGGGTGTATATCAATATCGAATTAAATTCATTATTTTATTTGTGTAAGTAGACATAATAATATTATAGCAATACACGCAATGATTGAACACAGCCGTTCGAAACGGGATTTAGTAACAGTAGTTTTTTTTTCTCAAATATCGTTCAGCCCTCCGGCGAGTGATTGTCGGGCGCCAATACAGTCTAGAAAATCACCGACATAATAATAATAATAATAGTAATATTATCAAACCTGAAGATATTAGTAATAATAGTAATGGCTCCGAGTTCAAATAAAAACTCAATGGTAATAGGCAATATAATATTTATTGCGACGTGTATATAATATGAATATATAATATTAGGTATATAGATTATTAAGTATAAACGATTCGAATATAGATTCGCCAACCAGCTGCATCGAACTGCCAACCTATTCACATGGAGTATAATATCTACTAATAAAATATCGTCGTTAGGTATTATTATATTCTTTTACAATAGAAGCTATCGCAGAGTCATGTAAATTATTACCTTTATCCAAAATACCTCCGCGATACACTATAGTGTTAAAATGATAATAATATTTTATTCGCCAACCGACGATTTAGCATTATAAAAATATTATAACTTAATTTATATAATATTATTAAAGCGTGTAGTAAACTACACTAAGCGTACAATTGACTATGCTTTATTTACATTTTACTATCGTAGTGCGTTCGATTAAGACTAACAACCAAATTGGTCAACATGTAGTTTACTGCACACTGTACCTAGATATCTGCCGTTGTGGACATAATGGATAGTTTTTTTTAAGATAAATCTTGAAGACTATTGCGGTGTGAACGAACAAAATGTATTCTATGCACATTTTTATCGATTATTATTACGTCGTATTATATTTCGTATATTGCAGGTAATAGTGTACGAATAAAAATCTTTTCACGGTTTTGAATTAATTTTCACGCAACTCATTTATTCCGACCGGCGGGAAAACATAATGAACTGACGGGCGAGCTTGTAAAAAAAAAATAACAATCACTAAATTTTCGAATATTAATGTTTTTATACGTTCTACGGGATTTCAGTAAGTACTGTCATTATTATTATCGTCGTCATTGTCGTCGCAGTCACGACGACGATGTCCGAATAAACGCTTATTCTATGTGAGTACGCCGTCCAGTAATCGACGGCAAACGGTGATTTTTTACGTAACACCATTCGTTTGCGCTTTTACACGAGCATAACTGCTTCAACGGTACCTATATATATGTACAATATTATAATATATTGCTATTATTATGGTCTCGCTCGTGATCGTTTTCGCTAACGATGTGATGTCGTTTTCACCTATTGTTGTGTATGCAATACAATATATTATATACGAGTTGGACGCTCGGGCGGCGTAGAATAATTTTTAATAAAACATAAAATATTTTTTGCTTAACTGTGCATCTGCTGCAGTATTTATACGCGTGGCGGAAGAAAGCACATAACATTGTAACGAACGCGAACGTTAGAGTAGGCCTACTAATATATAGAGACGCATGCCTATATAATAATATAATAATAAATTGGTAGCCGTCATATTATTAGGCGTCGAGTGTACGCGTTTTCTCTCGATACGTCTCCCCGGCGCGTTATCCGCTCCTCCCCCCCCCTCCCCCGCAATTCCGTGCAGCTCGGCTCTATACTGACTTTGAAAATCGCTCGTGTGCAGGTACTCGACGGGAACATGTTATATAATCGGTAATGTGCATAATACGCGTGAGCTCGGAAAACGCCCATCGTTTTGTGTCGAGTCACACGGCCGGAAACGGCAAATCAGTCCCGGTTGACGGCCTCATCACGCTGTACGTCTCGTCGGGATTAGAAATCCGCTGTCGCCCAACACGTTCGGCGAATCTGAGTTGTAACGTGAGCACGTTTAGGTAGTTTTCCCGACCCACAGGGTTCTATATGTAATGCGCAGACGTGGTGAATATTTTCGAACGCCCAAAAATGATAAACAAATAAAAATAAAAAGGCATTATCGATTCAAGCACGCCCATCCACAATACATTATTATTAATTGATATGAGTCGCGTATTAAACGCATTCCATACTCGGGTATCTCTCTCGCGGAGCTGGTTGTAAGTCCCACCGTTATGGCGTATGCGCGCCGGATGTATTGACTCAGCCGGGTCTTGAATTGCATTTCATTTGCAAATTTTATTTTTATTTAAATAACATTATGCGATTTATCTACCACGCGGTTGCACAAGTTATAATATATGTATTATAGGGAATGCAAAGGCTTCAGTGCAATTGTTTAATGTTTTCAGTTTTTGGTTATTCCTATTAAAGTATATGTGTGATTTTCATTTTGTATAATTAAAATTTAATTTAATGAATTTAACTATAATTTCGTGTTTAGACAATGTGTTTTTTCGTTGAAACCTGTTTTGTGAGTAGGACAATAATAATATTATAATATAATAATATAGTAGTTACGTCGTCGCGCGTCTTTACGACAACATTCTGGTGACCTTCCCCGTTTACCCGTTATATTGTGCGTGTTACAATTACTTTTGTTTTTTAGGACTAGATGATGTGTTTTTATTGAGTAGGTACTATATAATAGATAATAAAATATAATATTATGTAAATATAAAAAATCATATACATAACCAGTGGAGTTATACATACATATATAAACATATAATTTATAGATGGGTGCAACTACATGGCACACTCTTCGGGCAACAGCAGACGTACATAGTTATTGAAACGTTTATTATTTTCTGATTTGCAGAGATGACGAATAAAAATTTGAGATTTATCTATGCGTTTTTTTTTTTTTTTTTAATGAAGTACCTCTATGACCTGCCTAAAACGATTAGTGATAAAGTGAAAACCACTCAAACTACTTTGATGGCAATAATTATGTACCTAAAGCTTCTTCTTTGATTTAAAAATAACTGTTTTATCTATCACATACCATCGTCAATTCAAGTGAGTCATCCAAATATTCATAATACATTACTATTTGGTTCATTGTTGACGTTGGCAAAGAAAAATAGTGATTAATTATGGTTCATTTAGGAAATAACTTTATGGCATTTGCTAAATACCAGATCGAATCCAATTATAAAAGTATCCAGAAATACATAAAAATGTTAATTCTATATCATGTTACTTTTAAGTCTATTAAATTTGTTAAATATTATATTATGAATATACATGTTGCAACAAATATTAACAAAAATGTTCAAATTAAACATTTAATGCTACATTGTTTATTGAAAATCAATAATTATTTTTATGAACTTTTGATGGATGAGCATATTTTATTTGAAAATCTTTTTATGTAGCTATTTAAAAATTGTATTTTATTTATCGAATCATTCAACTTATAAAAAAATTGTATCCAGTCTACCATTTGATGATTTATATTTCCTTATAATATATAGAAACACCACACATATAAACACGATGTGTACAGCGATTTTCGATTATTGATCTTAAGCTTTATATAACGAGCAATGAGCATGTAATGTTTTTTTTTTTATATTTTCCTTACCTGTAATAATAACTTTAAAAAAAGTTATAAACAGTTTTATTCTACAAAAATACATTGACATATTTTTATATGATTTAGGTAGTAAGTAACTGAAATATCCTCTCATTGGAGAAAAAATAAATCATTATTATAATGTATTTATTGAAATAATTTATATAGATTAAACAAGTATAATATTAATGTTATGAATATTATATGGACATAAAATGATGCATTACTTAATAGTATTATATTAAATTATCAGGACTTGAAATATATTTTCTATTGAACGAAATAAATAATACGTTTTAATGATATAAATCATTAATATTATTATTTTCAAATGTATTGAAAATATTAACAAGTATTGTCACAAGATAATTATAATAACATATTATGCAAAATAAAAAAATTATTGAATGCTTTTCACTGAATAACTTTATTTTTTATTTTTTTAACGTAGAAACATTTTGTTTCACATTATAAATATGAATGTAATAATTAGAACTAAGATTTATATGCAATTACAAATTGTAAAATATGCATTTGATTTATTAAAATATGCAAAAACACGCAACAAAGAAATGTAAAAAATATGACACAAAATACAAAAACTAAATTTTTAAATTCTAAAATATTAAAAATATTAGTATTAACTATTAATGTTATTTAAAATTATTACATGAAACAATAATGTGGTGTTTAAAATTTTCAAAAACAAAAGACCTTTATTTAGATCTTAGTATGTTTTTATACTTGCTAAAACTACGTTCAACATCACATGACGTAATTTTTGCGTTTTCGATTTTGCCATAGAGTTATAGATTGTAATGAAAATCTTCATTTAGATTATTTCTATTTTTACGTTTTATATGCCTATTACACCTATATAAATATTTGTATATATTTTTTTTTTTGGATTTATTATATTCTATTATTTTTATCCAACCACCGCGACTAAAATATACCATAAAATATGCATTTTAGATGTTTATTGTTGAAATATGCAATAATATGCATTTTATTCTAAATATGCAAAATAAATTATCCACTATTTGCTTTATCATGACGTAATTCGTGGACATTTTAAACAAAATCAGTAATTAGAAGTCGCAAAATATATATGCAAATGCATATAAATCCTAGCCCTAGTAATAATTGTTATTATAGTCATACATGTAATAGTTACGAAATGTTTCTTTCTTATTATTGTTGATTTGGAAAGTTAAGAATTAAAATAGATAAATTATAATTCATGTCACTATATGTCCAATGTGTACATTATATTGCGTGCATCGAGGGTTAATTCTTTCTAAATTAGACACTTCATTTCATTAAATATTCTTATTTTACTATCACGAGTGAATATTATAATGTACCTATATAAATTTCTAGAAACTAGGTGGACTCAAACATATAGTTTTAATTTCTACAGTAAAACTTCCATATGATAAACTTCAATTTAACGAAATATTTTTGAGAACTAAACCAAATTAAAACCATATTTATTTAATTCTATTTAACATATTTCTTTACGATAAGAATTTTTTTTGTTGCCTAGACTTTGTAGATAATATGGAAGTTTCACTATATAATATATATAATTAAAAAGAAATTATTGATATAGAAACCGTTAACTCACCCAAGTTAATTAAAAAAAAAAACCAAACTACTTATTTTTCATAAGATGTTTTCTAAAACGGATATGAATTTTTAACTAACTTGATGTTATGTTTCATTTTTCAGCTCCTGACTGTTGTGCCAGCAATGGTAAATTGTTGCCCATCGAAACTCTACATCCAAATTGTTTCCCCATCCCCGTACCTGCTAATGATCACTTCTACTCCAGGTTCGGTACAGCTTGTCTGCCGGCTAAAAGAACTGTATCATCAGACGATTTTGGGTGCACCTTAAAACCACAGCAAAAGGTTTGTCGATTCGTTTATTGTTAATTGTTTTATTTATATTTCCAGTAGTACTTAAACCCTTTAAAACTCATCGATTTACCCCATTCGGAGTATTTATTAAAAAATAAAACCGTTTTAGTTCTTCATTCATTATAATATCGATCGTTTATAAAAAAAATATTTTAAACTTCACATTTATATAAACTATAGGGTTAAATTTATGATAATTATTAATGTGGTTAACTAACTTACAGTTTATAGATATTAAATAAATTGATAAACATTGTAAAGAAGTTCTTAATTAAGTTTGATAGGTAATTAAATATTTTAACCGAGTTATCCAGTACTTTTGAATTTTAATTATTTAATAACAATCAAATGTAAACAAATTGAGTAATATTAATAAATTATACTTAATAAATCTGTACATTTTTTAATTTTAAATAATATTTATTCAATTTCAAATTTTGTTTCTTTCCGACAATCAGATTTCTTTCAAACTTTATTTGCGAAGTTGTACACAAACTATTTAATTTATTATAATAAATTATGATTATGCCAATTATTTCAATTGAGAAATCGTAAAAATCGAATTTTATGTAATTATTTAGAGTTTGATTTAGGACACAATTTGAAATGTATACAGTTTTTGATCACGCATAATAATTATTTATATTACGCAAAGGCAAAAAAAAAAAAACAAAAATATGTAATTTAATTTAAAAAACGAGAAGGGTTTTTTAGAGGACACGAATTTGACTATTTAATAATATATGCGTACGGTACAGTTTACGGATAATCGCGTGCGTGAAAAGTGCTCATCGATGGATTGATTAATATTGACTTTTTTTCTAACCATCCTCAGGTGATAGCGACGACCCATTTCCTGGATGCTTCACTCGTGTATGGGGCAACGGGTCAGACGGCCGGAAACCTGAGGTCGTTCAGGGGCGGCAGGATGAGGGCACAGATCACAAGAGACGGTCGAATGTTCATGCCTAACGTCAACACTCCCACACAATCCTGTAACGTTGCCACAAACACAGAAGTCTGCTACAGAGCCGGTAACAAAAATATATTAAAAATTAACGTTAATAAAATACATCTCGTAAAATATGATTGCACGAAAATTCGTTAAAAACTTAATCGCCGGAATCGATGATTTAAATTATACCGAAATTCTTAATCGATTTTACCACTTGACTTGACTGAACTCGACTGAAACGATTACCTGAATATGAATTATTAACTGACTTTTTGAACCGTTATAACATTGGTTTGTGGTGACTGTGTTTTTAAAGCAAAATAATATTATCTTTTTATATTTCCCATTACTTTGTGTGTTGGTTTGGTCGAGTAATCGGGTCAAGTCTTACAGTAGCAGTTACGGCTGTGATGGCATCGTATTTGTTTATGTTGTTCGTAGGCAATTTGTAGCCAATTAAATATGACATAAATTCACATAGACTATAAACACAATAGTTAAATCCCACACACACAAGGTGGTTAAGTTTAAATGACTGAATTGTAATGTGTAGGTACCTCGTGTATTTTTCATACATTTTAAGAATTTAATTTTCTTTATCCATAAATTACGATGGTAAAATAAAATTACATCGCGGTTTTACAGTATGTGCAACAGCTGCAACTTTTGATGTGCAACGATCTATTAAACGCCTCAAAATCTGAACTTTTATGTTTTAAATTTGAACGTGCAGAAATAGTCTAGTAATGCTACAGGTATATGGATAAAAGTATTGCGATACTTTTTTGTATTTGAATACGTTTATTCATTATTCTAATACATATTCTGATTAATATGTTTCACATTTTTTATCCGTGTGAAAATACTTTAATCTTGACCAGACCAATGATAATAATTTAATATTGTACTATTATATAAATTGTTATTATAATTGATACAAATTAATTATTAGTGCAAAAAACAACTGGTATTTGCAAAAACAATCCGCCAAACAAAATTTTGTTCTTAATACTATGGGCCACATAACTCAAATGTACGCGTATCGTTAATAATAATAATAATAATAATAGTGTAAAGCCTCGACAAATTTCAGTAGTGTTGAATGAATTTTAAAATGTTCTCATTTCTGTCGATCTCGATTAGGCGACGGCCGAGTGAATCAACATCCCGACATGGCCGTGTCGCAAGTGGCTCTTTTGCGGTTGCACAACTTCCTGGCCACAGAATTTGCGCACCTCAACCCGCAATGGACCGACGAGATTCTGTACCAAGAAGCCAGAAAGTTTGTCATCGCCATCATCCAGCACATCACGTACAACGAATTTCTGCCAATTTTATTAGGTAATTTAACTAATTTGCAAAATATACCAATGTCGCCATTTGGGCGGCGACGGCGTTACGTTTGCTGCAGGAACAAAACAATATTATACATTATAGGTACCTGCTAATGTCCAAAATTAAATTACACTGTACTGTCATAATAATGAATTTACATTCAACTGCAATTTGCATAATATAATTTAAAATGTAAGTTAAATAGGTAGTAATATATTACGTACTATTTAGAAATAATATACAGTTCAAACACTGTTTATTATAATTATATGACTAGGATAAATTATATTCCAACGTCTTACTACAAAAACACTTCAAATAAATATAATAATATGTAGTTTCAGTTCATTATTTGTATTTTTTTTTTTTTTTTTTTGATCATAATATTGTATATGTTTTGAAAGCTTTATCTCATTAGTGTTAGATTTATTTATATTCATGTAATTTATGTCCATACAATTGTATGTAAGAGAGAAAAATAAAAAACAATAAAATATTAACGTTATAATAAAAATACAAAATTACATCAATTGTATTGATTATACATTATACTATACATATGATATGATAATATGGACATCGACGAGTACTAATAATAATCGTAATAATTATAATAATAATAATATATTATGTTACTCGTTTTTTTTTATAAGTAGTATAAACTATACTTTTAATAAGTTACTAGCTATTTATTATATTATACAAACGATAAAAAAACAACACAAAGTGAATAAAATTAAATCATCTTTAATCTTATTACATAGTAGACAATATATATTTTTTATAACTAATAAGTGTTAATACATATTTTCATAATAATGTTTAAATTTCGTATGCCATTGAAATATTAAATATAGTTCATAGTTGGTAACTTTATTAATTAAATTTGATTCTAATTTAATTCAAAATTCAATTTAATCAAAACTTTTCCTGTTAAATAGTTCATGCAACAAATATGTCATTATTTTATGTATTTCTAAAATACCAAAACACTAAGATTTAAATCCTTTGACATGAGGAATATAACTTTTTGAATACATGTGTAAATATATAAAATAGTTCAAATCCGACATTATAAAATATTAATCCTTTCTTTATGACAATATTCACCACATATGATATTGTGCTTTATATTAAAAATATCATAATGTACAATATACGCATATCGACAGTTTTATTTAAATATATAAAACATTAGAAAACTAAACTATAAACAGTTTAATATAAAACTTAATAGAAACAAAAAAAAAAAAAAAAAAAAATAGGAAAATAATAACTGTATCAAATTACTTATTTTTTATCTTGCGAATAATAATAGTCGTGTGTTATTTACAGGTGAAAATTATGTTCGCGAAAACGGCATCTCCACACTAAAACAAGGTTACAGTAATTTGTACAATTCAAATATTAATCCGTCCACACTTGCTAGCTTTGCCGGTGGAGCATTTAGATCATTGCACAGTCTGGTGCCATCCGTTTTTAAGTGAGTGAAATAAATTACTCGAATACAAAAGAGCAAAGTACCTTATTGTTTTTGTTTTCAATTGTTTAGCTTGGTGAATGAAGATCGCGAAAATGGTGGCGCACCAACACGTTTCAGTGAATGGATGAACAAGCCTGGAATCATACAAAGACCTGGTAACTATGATATGTTCCTGAGAGGTATAGCGACACAACCTCAACAAGCACAAGACATATTTTTCAGTGAAGAAGTGAGTACCTAAATAACGTTATGATTTATTACTTTTTTTATTCCAGGTTTTTTCGTAAAATAAAAGTTTTACTTGTACCGAAAATACCACAACAGTTTTAGTTGAACTCAGACGAAATTTATTAATAAATAATTTATTAAATTAATACCTTATTAGCTATTACGCTCATTAATATATTAAACTATTACTGTAGTATATGTGCATGCGTGTTATAAAAAATCATTACATTGTTTTTGTCAAATTAAAAACGTAGTCGATTATTATGGAGAAAATATTTAATTATATACCCACCGAACAAATTTGTAGGTACCGAATTTACCTCACTCAATTATTGATTATACGTAGAGTCTTAGGATTCTTATTGTTTGTGTATTTTCTTCATTGAATGTAATACAGCGTATGATGGGAATAAAAATGAAGATGATAATTAAGCGCAGATTTCACAGAGAAAAGTTATCTTGCATACTTAGGAACATTTCAGGGGTTAGAAAATATTTAGTTTCTTTTGCTCAGTCAATATTTTGGAATATTTAGTAAATTGTGAGAAAAAAAATACTTATTTATTTTAATTTTAAATTAATATTATAAACTTTAATTTTAAGGTACCTATACAAATTTAATCATTTGCTGGTTATGTTTTAATTTTTGATACAATATTTTGTTGTTTGAAAATTGAGTTAAATTGGTCACAATAATTGTGCATCTAATAATTTTAATACACAAGCAACAGGTACACCGTGACGTTATTATTGTGTCGTTTCATTAAAACATTTTAAGTAAGCATATTTAAGCGTTTATTTTGAAGTTCATTGATTATTTTTTTCATAAAAACATATTTTCCTTATTGTTAAGAGAATATAAAGATAATGATTGTAGGGATTTTTAGAGAATATTATCTTCAAATCTTTACTTATTTTAACATACAAATCCTGATCCTAAATATTATAAGACGTATACAGCAGATATACACATTACAACTTTGTCTACCAAATTATAATTTTTTATTCATTCAATCAAAACGGTAAAGTAACTTATTATTACCTATGTATATAATATACATACTTTGTTTATAATTTATAATTGAATTAAGATAACTATATAATTTTGTTTACGATTTAATTCAACTACTTACAAGTTTTAGTTACATTCAATTTATATTTCCGTCAACATTTTATATTATTACAATTAATTATTTTGTTAACGACTAAGTTAAATACTCGCAATAAACTAAACGTCAATTGAAAATATTAAAACACGTATTGCTAAATTGAATATTTAAATATTGGCTTCTTATCTTTAGATTACCGATTTGCTGTTCAGAGCGAATGGACCTCTAGGCCAGGATTTGGTAGCGAAAGACATTCAACGTGGTCGGGACATGGGAATACCCTCTTATAATCATTTTAGGACACTATGCGGATTACCGAAGGCTACGTCGTTCGATGATATCAGAGACGTCATGGACGAAGAGGTAATTTTCTCAATAATAATTAATCGATGACTGTTTTGACCATAGAAATATTTAATTTTCAGAGAATTGAACGATTAGCTAAAATCTATCCAACAGTCGACGACATCGATTACCTGGTCGGCGGTATGCTCGAAAGAATTATTCCGGGAACATTAACCACTCCCTCCTTTAGATGCGTCCTCGGGGAAGGATTCTTCCGTTACAAAGCAGGCGATCGATTCTTTTACGAGTACGATATATCGCCCGGAGCTTATTCACCGGGTAAGCATTAAACTTTTTCGCCGAGTACTGCTGCAGTTGTCAAGCATAGGTATATATAGGGCGATTCACCGAACATACGCATTGCTCATTCCTATTTTAGTGTTCAACTATACATTTTTTAAAATTAAAATTTTTTAAATTTCCGAGTATACATAAAAACCATATCAAAATATAAGTAATATCAAGTAATTTTTACATATTTTAAAATTGGCTATAATAATTTTTAAATAACTACCATAGTCCCAATATCTTCTAAACCTAAAACCAAAAATTAAACGTATTTTCAAATTTTCAAGAAAAAACAAAAATATAATTTAAATAAATGCATGGTTTAATAGTTAAAGTACAACATAGAAATGAGCATGATCAGAGAATAGCTCTGTAAAATGAGTACAATAACACACACATTATTTATTTATTATCACAACTGCATGCTTCCCCCCTCCTGTCTTCTACAAATTCGTTTTAAACGTTAATGTCACGGTTTCAGATCAACTGTCTGTCATCAGGAGGTTCTCGTTGTCCACTCTTATATGTTTGACCGGCGATAACATACACACGATGCAAAGAAATGCATTCCTGCAAATCAACCCCGGGTAAGTTATTATATTGGAGATATAATATTATATCAACCAAAATGAACATAACATATAATTTACACCATCACAGGTAATTAAAAAGATGATTCTCAATAAGCGCCAAAATAAAGATACTATGTAGCTTGCACCACATGTAAATTGTTGTAGGTGATAAGTGAAATTGTATTTTGCACCAAAATTACAATAATTGATAAGATTAATATTTACATTAATATTTACTTAGTCTGCAGCTAATAAACACGAGGACTATTCGCGATAACAACGCAAATTAGGTTAGGTATAGTGTATACACGCACCTAGGTGTGTCTGTGTGCCATATTATGTGAAGAACCTATTTTGAAAACGTGACATATCCTATATTTAAACGCGAGTTCTAAGTTTCCCGAATATAACGGAGTGTAATATCTAAAGTACAACAATGTAGTGTAATATCAAAAGGCAAAAGTGTACAATACTAAATTATTTAACTCTGATACTCTGATAACTTTTATACTATATTAGTTACTCGATTTTTGTGGAAAATATTATACACTTGTTGATAACTATATGCACTAGTAGACAGATTGGTATAATTGATTGAGCTCTCATACATCGAAGCACCGATTTAAATTTTTAACTCTGCAGTATTTAAATCTCAGGTACCTACCACTCATATACGTGGTGCGAGTTAAAATTACATCTCACTAATAATTCTAGTCATTCATATTTTTTAATTTGGGTCAATTTTTGTGCAAATTATATACAATTATTGTTGTATAATAGTTGTCACGTAATGACGAAAACGGTTTTAAATGTTATACATTCTTGATACATTTATTTTCATTTGGTTTTATTTCCAATATAGGAACGCGTTGGTCCCGTGTAGACAGATCTTGACGGAACTAGATTTGGCGCCGTGGAGATTCCAAAGTTAACCTCGTATAGCCCGTATTAACAAGCTTGGAGAAAGAGGAGGAACAAAATGACGTTGCGTTTGTGATATAAATATTGTGTGTATAATAGTACCAGAAGTTAATCTTAAGTATTCAATCTTTAAACTATTTATGTTTAGTTGGATAAGTATAAATTATTATTATTTACATCGTTACCAAGATCTTAAACACAAATCGTCCGAAAGTCAGAAAATGTATAAATGAAAACAGAATTAAATAGTGCCAAGGTTTTTTTTTTATTATTTATATATACATATATTATATAGGCTGTTTTTTTATTCAGAAACACATAAAAAACAATAATACCTATCTCGCCATCGGGTTTCCTGATCATTTGATAAATAATATTGTATTTACCGCAAACTTTTAACGTGTTCTTGAATTTTTAAAATGTAATGACTTTTGTGTACCACCTTATTCTTGATACAATGAAGTGTGTTGAACATATTATCTAAACTCTTAAACGTGCCATGGCAAAATAAATCGAAAGAAAAAATATTTTGTAAGTATAATGTAAACATCTATGTTTTGAAAAAACGTTAAGCCGACATTTTATAATGAATTTTATTCACGGTGTCGTTTACTCCGTTATTAAAATAATTATAACTAATGATTCTTATGAATATAAATGTTTTTATTCCTAAAATATTAGTTTTGTATTTAATTTATTTAGAAAAATGTATATTTACGTTGTATCGTAAGTTAATGTGTCGATAATTATCTTATTAATTGTATGTACTTGTATAAAATAATGTATTGACTTTTGTTTATATTAAAAAAATATATTAAATAATATAATTCTGTATAAATTGTTTGGATTTTTTTTTCGTTTCATTACAAAAATCCATCTTTTTCTAGCGTCCGTTTGATTTTTGCAACTTTATCATCACTGATTGGCGGTAATGGAGATCGACACAAACCTCCTTTATAGCCCAACAGTTCCATCGCAGTTTTTAAACCGGACGGTCCACATTCTTGCATCAGCTGCAAAAAAACACTGTCAAAAGCGAGCGCCACGACAATTTATTCACAAAGTACCTACCTATATAATATTATTGCGATCAATATCAATAAGCCTATTGACCGCGATAAATCTGAGTTGTAGTAAATAGTACATTTTAGGGATACTAGTATGTAGGTATACCGTATATCACAGGTGATATACCGCGGTAGAAGTTTAAAATATATCTAAATAATAATGTCTCGTTGTCACATCATATACGTATTTACGTCGATAGCGAACAAAATCAATTTCTAAATTAATATCGTCATCGCAGATGTTGCACGACGGCCTATAATATAGAATATATTTAATTAATATTATACGAAATAATGTGGTTTAGATTTCTATAGTATAATGGTATTTCCACTGCACGCGGGTGCTCGAAACAATATGAAGAAAATAGAGGAAATACGCGATAGAATGTACCAGTCAGCGATTGTTTAAGAATGTATAATACGTAGTCATTTTCAAAAGTCATCTACATACGAACGTGTGAGTATACGTTTTCGATTTACTCGATAACGAAACACCTCTATATTGCTGCAACGACGCTATATTATACTATAAAGGTAACAACATTCGCGGGTCGTAACTCGTAGGCATACGTTATCGTGCTCTATCTTCAATCGTCGCATGACGAATGGCCCGCTAAGGTAGAGTCTGTTTTCCAAATAATAATAATAATAATAATAATTTCGCGCACTGTTTACGCGTGAATACGATATTATTTTAAAAATTTTCAGAAACAGAAAATCACCGCCACGGCCAATCGAGCCACAGATCGTGTATAGTTTTTGATCGAATCACAATACGAGTGAATTATTACGAACACGCGTTTTGTCGCGTATTGTATTATGAATCGGTCGAACAACAGCTCACCAGCAAATCGATGTTGACGAGTTTCCTCTGCAATTCCAAAGCCTCCTGCCACTGACCCGTCACCGACAGTTTGTGCATCTTACACAACGGTTCGCCGAGCACTGCGGCCAGTCCGTTTATTCCGCCCGAGCATCCTTGATGTAAAAAACAAACAAAAAAAAAAAAAACTCAAAGAAGTTATCTCAAAGAGACAATAACACAGAAACTGTAACGATATTTAAAATCGTTCGATTTACTACCGACGAGCATGGCGGCCAGTAAATAACTTGCCGAGCCGGCCACGATTTGAAATCTCTGATCCTGTGTTTCGGTGACCAACGCTGCGAGTTTTCCCATCTATTCGTCGGAAAACCGGAAACAGAAATAAAAAACAAAAGGTAATTGCGCACATAACGTTTTTTACAATATTATTATTATATTATCATTTCCGTTTATTTGAATAGCGCGCGGCTTACGTCTTTATCCTTGACGCCGACGATGTTCGGGTGTAAGGACATTTTTTTCAGTATTTCGACGCTGAGGTCGATACCAGTGACGGGCACCATGTTGTACACTATGACCGGCGCAGGACACGAGTCGGCCACGGATACAAAATGTTCGTATAGCGAGTCCTCCTGAAAATGTGTGTATTATAACTACAGATATCGGAGAGCAAAAAGACAAAGTAAAAATCGAGTATCATGCAATTGTCCCAGTTGCTAGTAGTAGTGGAACGAACAGTGAATATGATTTTCATACAAAGATAATTGCCGCAGAAAACAATTTTGCTGAAATATTTTTCGTATGGTATTAAACAATCGATTACGATTTTCAACTATCTTAAATTTTTTTTTTTGCAAATTCATCAAATGTATGTTTGAGACTATCGGTAAAACGGTTCAGAGTTGTCAACATGCTTAATGTATTAATAATTCAGTTAATTATTGTTGAATAAAATACAATTCTATAATTGTATATAGTTGTATTTTTTGAAATATAATTTAAACCTAAATCCATGGATTTTGTGTAAAAAAATGAAATCATCAAAATATATTCTACTGGAAGATAATTACCGTAATATTGTATATTACCCACTAGTCATGCATAAATAAACATCGCACGAGGGTAAACGAGCATTTTGGGTTTAGGTTAAGAATTTTATATCATAATATATTACCAATGTACCCTTGTATATATAAAATTATTGGTTCAAAACGATTTATTCTATGATACAACGTCGAACGAAAATTATACAAATATATAGCGTAATTAAAAAGTAAGTACTTACTTTCCGTAACAATTTTATAATATTGTCACAGAAGGAAAAAATGATCACGACTGTTATTGTTTATTAATAATTAATAATAATATATTGTATCTACTCTTATTTTTCTTTTTTTTGTTTTTTAATATAAACGTAGATTGTAAGGACATACGTTTTATATACAGGATGTTTCGATATATTTGTCTTTGTCCGCCCTCCCGACCACTATGAGATGCTGTCTCCCACTTGTCTCCTGCCTAAATTTTAACACTCAAATGACTAAATGGAAACATTATTATGAAAATTAAGGATTCAACTTTTAATATATTCAATATACAATCAACTCTAAAAAATTTGAGTTCAAATTTTTAAGAATCACAGTAACACAAGCTATGAATTTTAATGATCGTAGTTTATCGATCATATATATGTAATACACATTTTCAGAAATCATATTCAAGATATATTAAATAGAAAAATGTTGTGGACGAACACTGTAAAACACTCTGTATATAAGTTTAGTTTTAATTTTTTTATTCCACACGAAACCTTTTTAATTGCTGGTCATTTTACAATATATTAATTTAGAGATGTATTTTTTTTTTTTTTTGAACATTTCGAACAAATTAAACTTATTAAGTAGATAAGTATATGATATTAATAATTACAAAATGCAAAATTCAAAAAAAAAGTTCTATGGCGTAATATGTATATGTTACCTACCGTCATTCTGGTTTTAAAGTAGAAAGGACTCATCACCAAAACGCCATCTGCTCCAACTTGAGCCGCTGCTTTACTAAGGTCACATGTCAACTTAGTTGCTATATAATTAATACAATAATTGAAAATTATTAAACATATCATTCATTATTCTCATTAAAAACATAATTGAATTGTATACCACGTGTTTGATTTTATTTTGGAAATTTTAAATAATATATAGTGAAATACTCAAGTATGCATAATATTACATATATATTTTTTCTTTTTGTACCTTTAAACAGTGTACATTATGCTTGGATAGCTACTTCGTTTATTCGTCATGCACATGTAAACACGATATTTTCTATAATACTTTAAAATATATTCATCAAATAACATTATATTCTTTCTTACAATATTTGAAATTGAATTCCGTTAGATAATTTATACGTAAAGGCTAAAATCATAACTACCGGAATATTTTTCAGTTCAATGAGAATAAAAAAAAAAAAATACTGTATTATTAATTGTTATTTATATTTTCATCTTACATTCACATGTTGTCCCAGCAATCAACAATCTGTCTTTTCCAATCATAGATCGAATTTTGGACACCATTTCTATTTTTTCTTCAGCTTTTAAATATGGTCCTTCACCATTGGACCCACCTACACAATATCCTGAAAAAATAACGTTGTAGGTACTTAGTTTTTATAAGACTGAAAATTTCATACAAATTTATATACAATTTCCCTCCCCCCCCCCCAAACAATGCAAATAACTACAATAAATTTGTTATTTGTCGAAACAAAAATTCTCCATGTCCAATTAATTTATTAGAGGTTAAGTGAATAGAATGCTTTTAAAATAATTAAAAATTAAATTTTAAATCCATCATAATAAAATAATGCATTATTAATTTATTATTAAATAAGCGTTCCGTTTTGTTATTGTTGTATAGAGAACTTTAAATTAAACTTTTATCTCTCTTATTGATAAAATAGAATCAAGTTGAATGTACGAAATAGTAGGAAAAGAAAATGTTTTCTATAGTACAATGTTTTACAAGAGAGTTGCTATATAAAGCAAGTACGGCCAAATATTATAAATACGTATAATTATTTTTCAATTGCATTTTATACTATTTGTTAGATTTAAAAAAAAATTAAACCATATCTGTTGTGGTAATGCATTTTATACGAAATTAATTTTTGTGAAATGATAATATATAACATACTATTTTTTTATAACACAACATTAATTGTTTTGATCGATTGTTTTAGAAAACATTGCATTAGGAACTGACAACAAACCGCAATTGTTTCCTTCAAGCTTTACACGAGTTACTCATTATACTATTTTAAACCCTTGTAATTCTCATAAAAAAATAAGTTGATCACGAACATTGTAATTATTTTTTTATTCAATGTAATTGACTATGAATTACCTACACATCACTACCTATATACTATTACATAATATGTAGGTATATGAATTTCACGCGTATAAGGTTGCTGTGTTAATTTTATGTTTTATTCGCACTACCTAGTATTCCATAGTTTTATTCGAAATATGTTGAAGATAAAATAGTAAAAAATAAATCTGATCGAAAATCATAGTAAAACATTGAACATAAATAAACTTTAAAAAAAAAAAATAATAAACTTAAAAATAAACTTTAGGTCAGGTTATTTTTTATTCGTGCGCATAAAATGTACTTTTGATATACTGTTAAATTGTATTCCATTATACTTTTAGGGCTCTATATTATATACTTACAAAATGTATCAAAACATTTTATATTTACAATTTACTTCACAACCGGTATTATAATCTTAACAGAACTAAGTTTTTCATAAACGTATGTTAGGTAATAATAATATTAATAATAATAATAATACTATGATTCGTATTACTATTCGTCATATTTAATTGTTATGAGTAAAAAAATAGCACACGAGGACGATAATATACAAGTATAAGTACATATACTCATATTGTCCGGTAAAATGTTTAATAGGCAAACATAACGATAGGTTATAAAATATAAAAAATTAATGACTAAAGGTATTATTGTATCCTAACTGTCAATTAACAAGAAAACGTTTACGCACAGTATATTAGTTTATTTTCTAGATATTATTAATTTGTATGTTATTATCTAATAGAAAGCCCTAACGTTTTATATCACGCATTGGCCTCGTGTTACGAATCTATTTTATATTTTTTAGTATTCGGTTTGTTGTTTTTGAATTATTAAAATCGGTCTATACGCAATAATCGTTATGTAGGTAATACGCCAGTCACACACAAATTGTACAATATATATATATATACTTTTCATCGATTAAATATTGAAAACAAAAATATATAGCAATTATAAGTAATTCCACAGTAATCGTTATGTATTTTAAGAATCGTTTGAATCAAATAATCATTAAAAATGTTTCGTTGCAGGATTCCTCAGTGAATCTACACGTGAATGATTTCCAAAAAAAACATAGAACTCGTTTTTCGAATATAACAATATTTTATAACCACTTATATCACGATTATTTGTATTCGGTAAGACATTAGGTTAACTGTTAGATTCCATCCACCGCATCGAGTGAGGAGGTAGACGTCTTGATAATAGTAGAATAATATAACATTGTCGGCGGCAATATGTAAAATTCGTTCGAAAAGAAAAAAAAACGGGAATTATATCTCTACCTCAGTGCCCCCGTCACCGCTGATCATCACAACAATCACCATGCACAGTTTATTTTCAATTCTCACAATAATTATCGTGATATCTAAGAAAACGCGAATTTCGATTTTAAACGATTTCTCTCAAATTCTTTTAGACTTGTTGACAGCATTAATAATAATAATAATATATACGGGCGTGTGGAACCACCGAGCGGATCACCTCTGAACGGTATTTTTTCCCATCTCTCAAAATTGAACGCCAGCGCTCCGTAGTCGACGTCGCCGTTTGCCAGGTACGGTGTGGGTATGGGCACGAACACTCCCCCGAGATCGAAATTCGCCGCCACGGACGAGCCACTGCTGTACCGACGCAACGCCGCCGGTCTGAGCGCGTTGGATAGCATTCGCAGACCGCGCATTTCGGTTTTCTATGTGGGGTTATCGTGTGGGCCACTCGGACTACTCGAACTCAAACTCGGGCAGCACTCGAAGAATTCGGTTTCGGAATAAGTACTGAGTCCGCTGTTCGGATGGCACTGTCAGTAGCACACTGTGGGCATAATATTATTTCTTGAATGGCGATCGGTCATGCATTGTTATTATAAGGTTGCTGCGATTGCCGCGAAGCCCCGGTAGAACGTTGCTGAAAATAATAATAACATTAATACGATATCACCAGGCCGTATCGCGTTCGGCGGTCAGAGACATTAGATCCCATCGTGACGCAATCGGTATCGTCGTGTGTGGCGTAGACGACTGCAGAGGTTTCTCAAATTATTATTTTCATTTTATTAAACAGAGATTTAGTCTCGCGCTTTTTCTTCAATGATCTATTTGATACTATTTTGTATAGAACGGACACCCGAGTCCACCAATAAAACGATTACTGTTTATTTGATTTAACGCGTATTCTGTGTCTTGGCACCTACACTGGTATTATAATTCTCGTTCATATAAATGTTTCTAATAAGTTATTTAACTTTACTGTGTATATTGTAAACTCCAAGTTTAAATTTATGAAACAAATATATACACATGTAGTTAACAAACACAAATTTCAAAACTCAAATGAACTGATTTAATAATCAAGTTAGTTTTGAAAAACATAAGCTTTATAACAGATCCTTACATGTTAATATAAGTATGAAGTTGCGACAGAATAATCGTCGGAGCGTGTAACCACGTCTTTAACAGGCCCACAGTCATAATTTCAGAAATAGTCGAAGTAACACTAAGTAATATATATCATTTTTTCAATGTACCAATTATTATAGGTGGGTGTATATAATGCATAAAATAATTTGTAAGCGTATATCATGTTGTGGCATTGGTCAAAACTATACAATGTAAAAAAGAGATTGGACACGTTTTGCCGATCGTGCAAAAATGATTTAAATTCTGAATATTATATAAAAGTGTGCACATCCTCGCGGGTGTCGCGACACACGGATTGGAAACCACTGCATGCATATCCTCACGCTTTAATGGATATAGTGTATACTGTTTACAATATTTTGATAAAATATATAATACACTTATACTGGCAAATACAGATGCCATTCAAAAGCTTGCGATCTTATAACATTATATATTATTATGTAATTTTATGACGGCCTGACGCACTAATGCACTGTAAAACTATATACTATAACGTATAGCTCTGTCCAAGATGAAAACTATATACATATTACACAACCAACCTCTAAATTTTTGATTTTAAATTATAATATAATATGTGTATTTTTTTTTCTTTATTTTAAATATACAATCTGTACAGTTCATCCGAAAGTACTTTTAGAGTATTAACCAAGTCGACAACATAACGAAAGATGCCACCAATCGGTGTTTCATTAATATAATTAAAATATACAACACAAAGTCAACTGCAATAGGATACCGTGTGCGCGTACAGTATCTATATATACCCAAATTAAATACAACAATGCAATAAATGCATCAATTGAATCACCTACGTCGTCATAATGATCTATACTATTATACACAATTCTTGATTTTTTTAATTTAAATCCTCGACTAGTAGTTAATAAAAAAGGATGTAACGAGAAAGAATACAATACATTTTATCCGTTTAACCATGCCAATTAACTTCATGTAATTATAAATCTCATTCCTTATTAAAAAAATCCAATTAAAGTGCGGCGGGAAGGATGATTGTTTGTATATGAGTGTTTAACGAATCCAATTTTTGTCCCTTGTACAACCTATTAAAATATTATAATATACACATTTTAATTTCGTGTAGGTAATCATTTTCTTATACTAATTTAAATTCCGTAAAGTAACTCACATGTCATATTGTAAATCTATGATTGTGTTTTGTAAGAACTTTTAATAATTTACTGTTCTCTGGCAATGGTACAGTGATAATCGTTGTGAATGCATTTGAATTGATGAAATCTCCACGTTGTGGAGTACGACATAATTTGATAACATTATAATATTATGTGCAAATACAATAACAAGCAAATAATAAACACTGAATTAATGCGTACCATTATTGTAATGCAATGTCATCGCTCAACATCCAATAACGAGGTGACGAAAAACGATCGTTATGCCAAAATTAAATGTGCTTATAATGTGATTCAATGAAAATTATGCAAAATAATCCATGTAAAATTTATATGATAATCGCATATTATGTATTAATATAATCGGACTGTTAGTTTTTTCAGTGCATCAAAACTTCTATGTTACATTACAAGTCTCGTCTATATAGGTGGAAATCGGGGAGAGGAGAGGGGTTTGAAAGGACTAAGTCTCAATTATCCTCAATAATTATAGTAATTTGTTACATTAGACCTTTATCTAAAATGCATTGTGTTTATATATTCGAGATGGACAAACTACAATTCGCGTCATAGGCTCATGCGGCTCACGTCTGATCGTAATGAGGTAAAACATATTTACAAATACAATAATGAATAAGTCGATTAAAAGGATAATTTATTCAATAATGCAATTTTTCAGGAGACACTAAAATAAAGAAATGCTATTGTATGGTTAACTAAAAAACTTAATTTTTATTTTTTTGATACTAAAATAATATATATATTATTTATAAGGCCTTGTCATATTTACCAAACTAAATACAATATGATATAAATATTTTATGTTATTCCGAAGTGAATAGTACCTATAGTTGGTTACACTATTTGGTCATAATAGTACGAACCATTGTGGCTTGATAAATTTAGACTGTAGTGGATACTACAATTGGTTTAAAACAATTATATAGTTACAATTAGGTACTATAACCCTCAACAGAATATCTAATAAATAATTTAATTGAAGACAACAAAGGATATTTAATTTGACTTGATTGTTGTTTATAATGATAATATTATAATATTATAATAAAAATTAAAAACAGTAAGTACTTAATAGAAATTATAAAAAAATAAAAACATAAAAACAAATTACGATTAGGTGCCCTTACTAATAGTTTAGACTTTTTACTGGTATAGGTAACTAGTATATTATTAAAAAGTATTCAACAATCGTTATGCCATTAAAGGTGTACATTTAATATTCAACTGGTTCAGTTTCTTCGTTGCAGTCTTCTTCGTCGATCTATTGTAGTGTATCTTCTACTATTTCATTTATTGTTAATAAAATATATACTCTTAATAGTATTTGTTAAATGTGATACCACTGTTACAAAGTTTCAATAGATCATTGTGTTTTGCCACTGATATTGGAAGTTTTCTTCGTAATGCTAGTTGAAGTTATGAATTGTTTAGTATTTGATTGCCTATTGATCCCCTACGCTCTTTTGTTCGACTAACTGTAACAGTTTTTTTTTTCAGAATATGGTTCATAAAAAAAAAAAAAAATAAGAAAATAGTATAGAAGAGTTTTTTGATTTAATTAGTTAATTGTAATTCACTACTTACATTTTGCTGATCGTCTTATGTTTGTTTGCAGTATTCGAAATAGATCGAAACGCACCAAAACGGTGTTCCGGTTCGTAATATTAGCTTTTGCGTCTGTTCCGGTTAGTTAAAATTAGAATTTAAGAGTTTCGGTTCGTAAAAAATATTGAAAAAAAAATTGCCATTTCGTAAAACGATTTTGACAGAAACGTAATCAAAAGGATTAAAATTATCAAATTTCCTTTCGACAAAATATAATATTATATAGATGTTTTGTTTTTATTGAAGTCCAAGAAGCTTCTTCACTTGACATCACGAGTGCCGTTTCTTCGTCTTATCACAATAACTAACAACGTTAAGATAGAAAATGCAAATACCTGCGGGAATACGCTACAATTAAAGCTGTGGCCGCAATAAAAGGCAATACAATTCAATCTATCGACTATTTGTAATTTATGTCTGTGTATTGTGTATACCTAATTATATTATGATTGTAAAACTGTAAAAGCCGACTAGTGACTATGTTAAAACTTATTTAGTCGGTGTTTTGCTTCGGTAGGACGTGCGTGTTTTTTTTTAAATAATATAATTATAAATTATGAGTTCGTTTTTATTAAATTGGGTCAACAAACGTCCAAATGATTCCTTAGGAACAGAACAGCCTAATAAAAAAATAGCATTAGAATATGCTGAAACGGTCGTCAAAAATGTTGAAAGTTCTGATTGTGCGATGTACATATTCCAAATTGTTGGAATAAAAGTCAGTATGCCAAGTTCAAATGATCATATAATTGGTTATTTGTAGAAAATAAAAAGTTCAGTTGTACTGTGTGCAAAAAAAAAAAATGCAATTAGGATTTTTTAGTTAGTAAAATGTAGACATAAACGTGAAAAAAAATGAAAAATACGCAGCATTATAGAAATTATTATAAACTATTAAATTTTAATTGTATAATTACATTTTTTTTAAGCTTAAAATTATTTATATTATTTGTTTATTATCTATTTAATTAGTAAAATGTTATTGTAAAGTAAACACAAATTAGAAATTAACATTATTATTTATATATTAATTTTATCAGCGTTCCAGTTCATAAAATTTTCTATTTCGAGCACTGTTTGTTTGTATCCCGTCTTTGTTGAAATTATTCGGCAAAATAAGGTTTATCATCTTCTTAGCCCTAGTAAATTTAGTTTTGGTGTTCATATTAAAACAATGCACACAATTACCTACAAAAAACTAGAACCAAAACAATAACTAGGTAACGTAGTAGTATTGTCTTTTAGTGAAATAGTCACGCTGTGGCAATTTAGTATGGAAATGAAATTATTATTTTAAAATAAAATATTCAATGATAATTTTTGTTTTAACTAAATTTGTTTTAAAAAGTATTAACTTAATTATTATTTTTATCTATATCAGTGTTTTCAACAAACAATAACAACATTGTGTAACGATTGTTTAAATAATACAATTATAAATATAACGGTATTCATTTAAATAAAACGTAGTAGTAAATAAAATTTAAGTATAACTTTATGATGAGTTACGCTATTTGACCTGTAGGATTAAAATAATTCAAAATACTATACAGGGATATGCTGTAAACTTATACTAATTGGCCTGCTGAAAAATAAATTGTTTGAAAAGATTGATATTTATGTCGTGGCTACATAAATTGACATTATTTCAACAAAGTGGTCTGAATTAAAAAAAAAATTAAGTAAAGTTGAATTTAAACAGGAATTAGTCATTTAAGGGTTAAAATATTTAGATATAATGTGTAATTCCTCTATAATAATTATCCATTTCATTCATAACCTCAAATTCAAAAGAATTGAGTATTATACGAAGATAAAATCATTCCATACGAAATTTAATCTGACAATATTTTACGTTTTTATATTATTTCATATTTTACACGTCATATTGTTATTTCTTACATTGCTCTACACTATATAGGAGTGTCTGTGGACAAAAGTAGGGCGGTGCGATAGGTAGCAAGTCAATCAAATTGTCATATATTTAGCGAAATATATATTTTTTATTACCACAGTAATTCAAAATACGGTATAATTATTATAGTATAATTTATGACTGATTCATCACAATATTTGCATAGATGTGAAAAATATATTTTGGTTTCTAGATTAAGATATAACATAAAATTTAAGATAAAAAGGTATTTCCATGTATTACTATATCAATTTTCTTGATATAAATTCCACAAGTGTTGCAACTCATCCCGACGTCCTGTTATAGTTTTACTATTGTTAATTTTTATAATTATTTTATTTATGTTTATTTTATTGTACTCACTACATTTGCAATGTTAATAAATTACACATTAATTAATATTTATTATGTCAGTTACTGTACCAACTGATCGATTAGCAAGTCCTTTAGAAACCCTATTTTATAATACTCGTCACTATTTATATTTGTCTTATTTTAATCACTACACTGTTGCTAAAAATGGCCGCCAGGTTGTGCGCGGTCCGTCGCATGGAGATACTTCATTGGACGCGAGAGCATAAAATAAACATGCACACACACGCACTTGCCTAGAAAATCCCCAATTCCCATATGCTCATAAAATGTGTAAATGAATAATTAATTATAATTAATTAATGACAGAATTTAGAAATGCCAAACTTAATCTATGCACCCTTCAAATAATCATGAATATATATTTTAAGTTTCATGAAGATTGATCCAGTAGTTTAGGAGGAGTTAGCAATAATAAATTTCACGAACTGGGGGATAGAAGGACTACGCTTAGCTCTGTCCAATTATCTTATTTACGATAGTTGAGAACGTTTTTTATCCTCGTTCTTGGGCTCTAATGTCAAACATATTTTTCATCATATTGTGCGGTTTGCGACTATCTTATCATAGGCTACCAGTGTTATTTACAATCATAACATTATAATAAAAATATAAAAAAAAAAATAAATAAAAATTAGTCCATCGAGGTGTAAAATTTGACCTTCGTAATACGAGTAATAGATTGAAAGTTTATAAGTGAACAGTTGACTAAATAAATACCTTTTAGTATAATAGGATAATTATAAATGCGTAGTATTATTTTATATCCAAATTTATCGAATAATGGGACGAATAAACCAATTATAGAAACCATTAGATCATTAAGCAATTAAAGTGCATGTAACAATCGCGACCATAGCAGAAATTCGGATGTATGTGCGATGAAATGGGACGATAATAATATTAGTAGGAAAGTAACAACGCACTTAAGATTATTGTTTAGCGAAATCTCGAGTGTCCTACAAGGACTTTCAAAAACATTTTTTAATAATTGATTGAATATTAAAAACAAAAACGTTGTTTATTTTACCAAGTTAGAATATTTATTATTCTATATTCGATGTTATCTATTAAACTTAAGAAATTTTATCAATTACGATTAATTTACTCGTTGTGAATTCATCGTTCGTAGGAATTTAGATACGGAGATGCGGATCCAAAACGTACTTCACTTGCAATCGCGGTACCGTCGATCATCGTTTTGTCACACGTATCTATCAATATTATTCCTCTGCCTCAATCGAAAGTCGAGGTAAATAAGACACGAAATGAAGTCTTTCGATTTCATCACACTGGTGACATTGTCGGCGGTGCTGTCGAGCTCAGCCTACAGGACCTTACGCCGATTACGCTGTGCAGGAAGAGCGACTACTCGTGGTGCATCAACGTGACGTATTTCAATAGTTGCGTCAACATGGTCACGGTGTTCATGAACAGTACTAGGAACAACAACGATAACGGAAACAACAACGCAACCGGTGCAGCAACCGCACTCAAGACCATCGAATCAGTGATAGTGATCGACATCGACAGCACTGAGAACAAGTGCATTGTGTTATTTGAAACGATCAACTGCCAGGGCCAGAACCTTGTGCTCAACGGCACCAAACACTCGTCGGCCAGGTTCAGCGATTTTGTGTTCTCCGACCAGGCCGAGACCTATAGACAGTGCACCGACCGAGTGCTATCCTGGCTCTGGAACAACAACGACAAGAATTAGGATAACTGTATAACAGCTACGTCAACTCCGACAAGCTAAAAAAAAGCAAGAGATATAACAAATATAGAAACACATTTTACTGTAATTTAATGTAGGATGACTTATTATCGGATATATTAAAAATTAATATTAGCTATTTCATTTATATAACTTATAAATCATATATTCTAATAAAGAATTTTAATCTAAAAATTTCTTCTACATATTATGTGATATGTATTTTATTTAATCATCTGTCTAATGTATGTACTATAGAGTATTCGAGATAACTGTGTAATAGGGCATATATCGTTTGACTCTCGGAACAGTTCTTTAGTAGCTCAACAGACGAGTTTAAAGGCATTATGTGTATAATACAGTTTTTGTCCAATAAATTACTTGATTACACAGTAGAGATGACTTTTATTTTATTGTAGTTAATTATATGGTAGCCAGATGATATCTTACGGTATTAATAGTTGAATTTGAATAAGTTCAAATTGTATTTTTTACACAATACGATACAATGTGGTGTAAGTACCTCACTATAAAGTTTATAAAAATATGCCGATTGCCAATACGATAATAATATTTAATAATAAATACGGTGTAATATTTAATTTTGTTTTTTTAATTTATTATATATATTTATTCATTAAACTTGTATTGTAATATTAAGTATTAACTTATCTACCTAATACTTAATACGATATACATATTATAATAATATAATTAATACCATATAGTTATTTAGGTATATGGCTATATTGAAACAAAATATAGAAACAAAGATGCCTGTTTGTAAGTTATAACGTTACATCCATAATTAAACTTTCTGGTTAGGTTAGGTTAGATTAGGTTAGCCTTTAGGTTAGGTAACTTACTGGTACCCTGAATAAAAATATTATTTGTAAAACAAATATAAATACATTTAGGAATTTTGATCAATACATTTTCCACCGAGCCAATGGATCAGAATTCAATTCAACTTTCGGAATTTGTATTTAATTTTTGATTCCCATGCCGTACACATTTTCATGCTTCAAAATAGAATAATTATTAGATATTAATGATTCACTAAAACATAAAGCTATAGTAAATAAAAATCGTAATATCTGTATTTTTAAATACCGGTGACTTATTAGTATACTGAAAGTACTTCCAAATCTAGGGAAGGCCGTCACGGAAATATATTTTATAAATAATATTTTTACCTTATCCATTAGATATTATGACGAGTAGTAATCACATTAAATGATTGCTAATGATTTTACCGTCAAAGATGTAAATGATGTGATTAACGTTAATAATGATAGATTTCCCCATCAATTTAGACTGTATATACGATATTGACTAATAAATAATAATTATAATGCCCATTAATTTCAGACAATTATGCATTTAGCAATATTTCCTAGGTAATGATAAAAAATATTCCGGTATTTTCAGGCATAGTTTATAAAAATGTTTATTGAATTAGCAATAGGCCTTCATTGTAAAATCGATTTATCTCATCAGTACTAACTATAACATACTTTTGGACTCTGTGTTATCTTAACAATCGTACAGCATTAAGTTGGTAAATTATAGATTTCCATCAGATACATCTATACAAGGTGATTTTTTAAGCATGCTCACTCTAATTATATGCATTTACTCAAATTCTGTTTTTTTTGTACTATTTGAAGGTAGTGTTTTGTGGTAATACAAATTTTTATTTTTCAAATGTGAATCCTCATTTTTTCACTGCAAATTATTTAGCAGGTAATAATTATTTGAAAATGTTGATGTATCAAAATTAAAATTCTAATGAGTAGTTTCTGCGTTATTAAAATATTTAATAATAATTTAAAATGGTTTTACAAAAATATAAGCAATACCTATATAATATTTATTATACTTGAACCATTTTTAAAAACTATTTATTTTGATAAATCAATAGTAATTACTAACATTTTAAAATCATTCAGACCCCATATCTACTTAACCCATTATACCATGGACATATTATACTTAGTACACAATGTTATATAACTCAAAAACTACTCGTTCCGAATTTAATTTAGATACGTCAAATTCTCAAAAAAAATATCCGCTAAATAATTTAAAATAAGAAAGGGGGAGAGGTTCCTATTTGAAAAATAGAAGTTTGTATTGTCACAGAATCATCCTAAGTGGAACAAACAATTTTAAGAGTTTTAAAATAATATGGTTTTCAAGTTTATTTAAAAATTTGAATATATATATATGCATAATTTAAGCATAAAATTAGGGTAAGCATGCTTAAAAAATCACCTTGTATAGTAACAGATGTACAATATAAACCACGACAATAGTAAACTTATTTGTTATAATATTTTTTGATCTGCAGCGATATTTTAAATTTCAAACTCAATTTAAATATTTTGTTAAACGAAATTATCTACATTGTCTACTAGTCGTAGACATTTTGATAATTGTCTAGTCAAAGTTGTAAATGAATTACAAGATATTTTATTTTTACAATATTACTTATATTGTCTGTTAATGCCTATTACTTAGGCATTGGAGATATTGTCTATACTCTATGGGTATTAACGTTAGGCATTAATAATACTGGCTAGCCATTATTACTTTATTACCTAAATTATATTACGTATTGACGGTAATATATACATTATCCACCTTTCGTACTTTATCCGTAGTATATAATATATCAGTAAGAAGTCGTATATTATTAATCTGTATACTTAATAGTTAAATGTAAATCTTATATTTACAATAAAAAAAAATTAGTCAAAGGTTAGATTAAGTAAGTTGGTTCCATGATATCCTTAAAAATATTATATGAAACCATGCAGGGTTCTAAAATAATTTTAATATAAATAATATTATAATTGCCCAGTAGAAATATTTAATTCTATAACAGTAATATTCCTTGTTTCACATGTATTATTCGTTGTTCAGTGTGCTGAGAAAAACATATTTTTTACTTTGTATAATATAAAGTTGACACTGAGCTATTTTAGGACGTATTACTTAAGACATGATTGAAATCCTGTGAGAAGAGTGAGTGGGTAGATATGGTAATAGTGATGGTAGTGGTGGTTTTAGTGTGTATATATTCTATATATATATATATATATATATATATATATAATATATATTATATTAGTGAAAATGTTTAATATATAGTATGAACAAGAAAATATTATGGTAGTAAAAGTAAATAGCTTGTGCCTCGGTATAATAATGGCCCATATCATTCGTCAACTCTTTTTAAGTTTCGTAACCGATAAGATTAAGTTCCGGTGGATTTAGGATCAAGAACAATAGAACTCTATTGTTCTTCTCACTCTAGACTCTAAGAAAAAACTAGACTCTAGTTTTTTACGATGAGTTCTTAGATACTCGTTATGGCTGGTGATATAATTGTCGTTTTTGTTCTGTAGGTATAATTACTGGCAGTGTTATACCGTGTATTAATCGTGTCTTTACGGTTTGTGTAATATCTGTAGCACCATTCAACAACGGTTCATAAAATATTTATTTTATAAATATTTTACTCATGTATAATACGTATTATTATATAATTTAAACCACTGGAGTGAACATTTCCGATTTAAATGATGGAACGAGCTTTGGCGAAATATTCGAGTCATGATAACGAATGTGCTGCAAAACCGTCTAATTCTTTTAAAAAAATAATAATTATTATTAATTTTTATTTTGGAATACTTATAGTATTCGTGATAACATACTTTTAGGTGTACGGGTAAGCTGTATGATACTCAGTTAAATTTGTATTCAATACCAAACCATTGTATGTGTTATACACTTATACCAAAAGTAATAAGGTATAAGTTAGTTATTACTAAACAACAAGATCCATTTAAAGTATGTCATGTGTCATGATTAAACGTCCTGGGCGAACCCAATTTTTCTAAAAACCAAATTTCAAAAATTAAAATATTCAAAATTATGTCGCCACCAAAAAATATATTTATCTTAATTTATTAACAAAATTTATCATATTATGTTAAACAATATTATTAAAATAGGAACAAGCCCGGCGTGGCATCTATAAATACATATTTTATTGTTATATATAGTATTATACATTTATTTATTTATCTTAAGCCGATATTTATATTTTCATTAGTCCCGCGGTGATAGCCGTCTGTACACACATGTATCCATGTGCTTCAGTTACTTCAATTAAATTAATACACTCATTAGTCATCGACAACTATATAAGTTAAATTAAGTTGTGCATAGTGCTTTATTATTCTCATTTTCTATCCGTATTTTAAATAAACAGCGCTTTACTATAATATTCAGAAAACTTATAAGTGCATCTCTTACGTCTCCAATTACACTATCCATTTCGACCTAAAAATAAAATTAGTACTTGACAAAGCTAAAATACACTAACAACGCTTCCACCACCACCTTACCTCCAACAGTAACCCATTAATATGAAATCTTGCAGTCTCCTTTATTCCTTGTAACCCACTCAGGCGTCTGAAAAGAAAATAGTGTCTTGACTTACTAGACCACCCCCCCCCCCCAAATCTATACGAGAATAGGTTCTGTACCAGTAAAGAGTAAAAAAAAAAATAAAAATAAGTCAACGGTGAGTGTCGTTAATGGATGACTACTCGCATTAAAGTTTTTGTCTGCAAATATTTTATTTTTATTATTGCGATTGATGAAATGAATATGTATGTATACTATACTAATCACATAAGCTGATTGTGCCCCTACGGTATAAATCGCTTATTTCAAATAAAGAAAAAGAAAAAAATAATAATATATTTTTCAATAGTATGGCAGGCCTTACAGAAGTTTCACGCGTAACTGTCCGTTGTCAGTCTTTACTGGGTATAACATATTTTATTCATACCGGGTTAGTCATTAGGATATAATTATACGTTTGTAAATCATTATCTACCATTCATTGAGTCTCATAAAACGTCTCCATAGTGAAAATACCGAAAAAATAAATATATATATTTTTATTTTATTTTAGCTTTTGGCTAGTAGCCGTGAATGCTTGAAAATGGAAAAATATTTTATGAATAAATAGCTACAAGTCTACAGAGCATCTCAAATCAATGGTGCAGTTAAATATATTTGTAATATTTTTAAATTCATTTTTTTAAGTTTTAATGTGATATAATATTGAATTTTTTTAGTATTTACATTAATTTATTGATTTGAAACATTCATTTTTATGCAGTTTTAGATGGAATCGTACAACGCGGATAGGCTGATGTAACATTATGTGACAGTCGAATAAAACAATTAATTTCTATTAATATAAACATAGTACTTATGTATATTGTTATGGGAGTATATTTTAGGTAAATGTAATTAATACATTTAAAATGCGTCGGTGCATCCATAAAGACACATAACCTCAGCCATGGCTCAATTTTTTTTTATGTTTTCGGATGAAATTATGAATAGGCTTTCAATTTTCTCTATGTGTATATTTTTTTAATAGTCCATTGATTATTTACTATTGTTATGTGATAATGGGTTTTTAAAGAATTTACGTAAGCAAATTGGTGAATCAACTGCATGAATAAGACTAAAATATTTGACCATTTTTGAATTTATTTTCACATTTTCACTTTCAACATTTCCATTTTATAACAACATGATATATATATACCAATATTATTACGTTTTTGATGTTATCTTATGTATAATATTACTGCTTGTAATTTCATGCAAATTAATGGTCAATTGTTTCCATGACAACATATAAAAGCGTCACTTTTCAATATCACGATATAAACTCGTTCATATGAGTTCCTTATCCACGTTTTTAATTTCATTGTCGCGAAAAACATTTAAAAATGTAAATAATATGTTACGGTTTTGCCGGCTTTAATAGTTTTTACTCTTTAGTCGTAGATTTCAAATAAAGAAACTCTTGTGAATTGACAATTAATTCTAAGTAAATACTCGTCTAATAAATTATAACTGTGCATATTATTTCTTAACCATAATTACTGTAATCACCCTAATAGTCTCCTGTGCTCATGCAATACACTGTCGATCGTATTTATTTAGTTTTGACCCATTATTCAATATCGCGCGCAAGTACACATGTGTACTCAAACAAACACGGTGCTATATGAACTAGTGAGAAGGCTAGGTACCTATGTATGTCATACTTTAAAGTAATAAATACATAAATAAAATTTAAATAAAAAACAATAAGGTTCCTATTATAATATGCGGGCACCCGTTCTACATCAAACGTGAGTTTAGAACTCATCACATCTGATAAGAATTTATTGTGAAAATTTCTATCAAGCGCGAGCGCCAAAAAGTTGTAATCGATGTAAAGAGAAGGGAATAAAGAGTCCAATAACATCCCGAGTATTTCATTAGATATGGTCCTCCGAAATTATCTACGGCGCCCAAATGTCTAACGAGCAGTTTTATTCGTTTTCCTTTATACACGCAGTACATCACATCCGACATTTGGGAAAACACAACTTTCGATCATTATTATTATTATTATTATTATTACTATACGCATGTTTTGAACACACATAAAATACGTCTTGGTCTTTTTCTATCTGTATTATTTTTATCTTCAATATGTTCTAATAAAATATAATATTTGGTACTGTTATATATTATATTATAAGGTTAACCCTTAATTGAAAATAATGAAAACTAGAAAGAAATGAAAAAACTGTACGTCATTATCAGATAGATACTAATATACCTAATAAAATTAATAGTAAACGTTTATTATTTAAATTTTATCCAACTTAAGAATAATTTTTAGTTTAGCTTGGCCATCGAGTGATTGATAACGTTCATAAATATTATTTCTTTATTAATAACCGCATCGATCGAATTGTTGACATATAATATTATAATATTATTTATAACCTATATTATTTGATAATCGGTCCGATCTGACGACATACTGCACATATTATTATCTACATTTTTTATTATACATAGGCGTGACAAAATACATTATATAAACATTAGACAAACACTTATTCGCAATTTTTTTGTTTTGAAAAACAAAAAAATGCTTGGAAGTGTAAAACTTAAAATCATAGTTTTTATTATAAATTCAATTTTTTACTGATCTAGATTGTCATCTAAACTTATTTATAAATTAGATTATATTTTTATATTCAAGTTTTAACCTTAATATTACAATTAGTTGATAGTAACAAGTATAATTAATGGTTTAATAGATAACAGTAATAATACCATAAATACATATAATCATTTTTAAAACAATTATTTTTTTACAGATAAAACCTGTGACTGCCTAACTATTGGATCTATTGAATTTTAAAATAATATATATTATATCACTTATGAACCTTATTATATTTTAACATGTGTAATTTACAGAAAAACTTTTGTTAAACGAGAAACCAGTCTTATAATATTTGTATATTTGGGAGAATCACCATTACTCTTTACCGATGATTTCAGGCGGAGGGTGAGTTAATGTAAGACACATACCTATCAATTGATAGTCACCAATCTATCTATATTATTATTCACAGATTGTTCGTATTAAAGCAATTGTTATTGTTATTAAGAAAAATCTCTAAGACCGTTGTTTATAACGTATTATAAGTGCACCTAAATGTAATATGTATATAGGTATATAAAACCATGGTAAATTAGTGATAGAATTGCCAAGTCATGAAATGTCATAAAAAATATTTAAGAAAAATGATCTTTAGATTTAAAGTGTAGTTAAATAATCTGAAAATCTGAATTAGAAATTAGGATGAATACAACATAGTTTAATTAAAAAATGGTTTTATCGAGTTTAAAAAATAACAGTATATAAATATTATATACGTTGACCAATGATATATTTGTGGGAGGTGGTTTGACTTGGGTGCCACTCTTTTATGGGTATATTTAGGTTTTAATTTTTTTTTTAACTATTATTATAATTTTGTTCAAAAACTTATTTTTATAAATCCCATTATTATGCACCCCGTTCAACTAAAAATCATTAATAATATCGTGTTCTTGTGTTCTAATTTATTTGTATATGTATATGTGTGGGAGGAGGTCAAATTAGGACCAGATTTTAGAATACGAGAATGCATTAAGGAATACTGAATACCTACTCATTAAATTCGGTTTTAATAAATGTATAATACTTATTATTATTATTTTTAATGTTAATAAAATAAATCAATAGTAGTAGGTGGTAAGCACATATTATAGCAGAGTCTATAATAAACAAATGCTCGTACAAAACAGATATTCAACTTAAAAATAAAATATTACAAGTCAAGAAATTCACACTGCACGAGCTTATCTAATATAACGAGTTCTTGCAGGGTTTTGTACGAAATTAGCGAATTTAAAATCAAACATAACCAATAACTAATTAAAATTATATTATTGAATACAATTTATTTAATTAATTTCAAACAGTGACACATTTCTTAAGACTTATCTCATAAAATGTTTTGTTAATTAAGGCAAATGTACTCTCAGTCTGCTGATACCTTTTTTTTAAGAAACTCGTCCCGTCAATAGCAAGTAACGAAAAGGTCGATTGTAAACTCAGCTCAGCACCAACGGGTATTTAAAATGCCAATTTTTATCTTGGCCTCAATTATTTTTCAAAAGCTTTTCCTGTGCATCCGAGTTGGGTTCTAAATACTAGGATCTAATTGCAGGTACTACACTAGTTGGGTCCGGGATTATTTTAAGTAAATATACAATCCAAACCAAAAATAATAAAAATTCTCATAACCCGCTATTAACTATTTTAGCTATTATTTTTTTGGTATTTTCCTGTATGAAATATGTCGGTACTAAATTATCTACGAAAATACAATATGACAGTCAGATGTCTATTTTCATCCGATACCATTAGAATTAGTTGTAACGTCATATTGATATATATAAATATAATCTAAACATATCACTTCGTTTCTCGTATAGATATTGAAAGGTAATTTTGTAGGAGTTATTTCTAATAAAACAATATTATATTATTAGACATCATCAAATAATTTCTGATAAACTTCAATAAACTATCCCGTATCTGGAATTGCGATAACGCTGCTGGATATGTGCTATTACCTTTGAACCAAGTTATCTAAAGACGACTAGACGACTAAGTGTTCTATACTCTAGCGACTAGCACTATGGAAGACAGTAATATTATGTTTAGTGAAAAAGGTACAAAAGTATATGTTATAAAAGGATTTAAATTTGTATTTCACAAACTACTGAATAATGATATTGAATGATGGAGATGTATTAGAGATCATATAAGTCATTTTTTAAATATTATAACGATGAATTTATTGAAGAAAATTTGACAAACAATCATAGTTACGATTCTGAAAAAATAATAAATAGGCAAGCGTTAAATAATGAATTAAAAAAAAAAAAAGGTCAAAACAACATAATACGTGAAAAACCATTAAAATTATTACATTCTAAATTAAAAAAACAATGATATAAATACATTAACACGTTACGATTGTACACTTATTAAAAAAAATATTCGTCACGCAAGAAAAAAAATTCAACCAAAAATTCCACAATGTTTAGACGAGGTTCACAGAATATTGAACGAATTAAATATAAAAACCAACAGAGGAGAAGATTTTGTATTAATTAATGATAATCAATATAATATAGTTATTTTTTATATGTAACAACAGCACATTATACGTAAATGGCACATTTAAAAGTTGCTTAAAAATATTTATACAAATGTTTACAATACATACAACACATAATAATCACTACATTCCAGTTATTTTTTATCTGCTTCCAAATAAACAAAAAAATATATATATTCAAACTTTTCAGATATTATGTAACGAATGCGAAAAACTTAATTTGGAATTTTCACTTCAAATAATTTATGTAAACTTTGAAGAGGCTATTCATTATTTGATTTTATCAGTGTGGCTGGAAACAAATATTAAAGGATGTAGATTCCATTTAGGACATAGTTAGTGACAAAAAATTCAAAATTTAAGATTACTAAATGAATATAAAAGCGACTTTGAATTTAGTAAATATCTTAAAAATTTTTTTGGCTTACCATTTCTACGCCTAGAAGAAGTGAGCGACTGTTTTACCAAAGATGTAATGAGTATCGAATTCGAGAATTCACAGATTATGTCTTTGATAATTCTATTGATAAACAATCAAGATTTTTATCAAGAATTTCATGCATCGGCAATGAGAACCACAAATTCCTGCGAGTCGTTTCATTCGCATTTTGATTCTATGTTTTACACAGCGCGTCCAAATATTTATCAGTTCTTAGAAGTTTAAAAAACCGTACAAATCGACACATGTATTAAAATGAGAATCTCCGAAACAATGAAAAAAAGAAACTGCATTTTACTAAAAGAAAAATTTATAAATGACAAAATGAATGAAAAAAATACAGGAATAACTAATCAATTTCATTTTGTAAAATTAATGTCTTATACATTTTTACCAACACCCATGTGATTTTTATTTTGATATTATTTATTTTTTATTTGATATTTTATTTTTATTTCTATTATACAATATGTATTTTTCATAATTAATTTACAACATTTTTTATATTTTTTCTTGGTATAGTGCCTACATGTTATTACCATTTATTATTACCTAAAATATTAATAATTTATATTGTTTATGGCAAAGAAACTAAAAAAATAAACTATAAAAAATGCATTTAAAAGAATTTAGGAACCCAACCAGTGTAGCACCTCTAAAAATCTCGAAGCTAACTAGTATAGCAATTTTTAATTCGGGATCCAATTTAGATGTAACCGGCTTTTCACGTACAAGTACAAATATACACAATTCAACTCATCCGCAAATATCTTAAATGTAACAAATTACAAGAAGTACAAACAAACCCGGTGAACCATATGTATAACCTTTAGTATATATATATACATAAAAACAGTCTGAATAATCTATTTCCATATCAAAACTATAAAACTTGTAATAAAAGTGTTTGGAAATATAAAGTAACAAAATTAGCAATTGCCAATAACAATGATATCTATGACTTACTATTTTATCGAAAAAAATTAATATATTTTATGTTATAGCTTCGATAAATACGATTTTTTTACTTGCATGTTTACAAATTCTTATATTTATATTTAAATTAAATTAAAATGAAAAAAATAAAAATATTTTAGGTGGATAATGAGATTTACTTTTTCTGGTACGTAAGGCTAATTGATTCTCAAACATAAAAATAGTATACGAATCTAATTTAAAAATTATACAATTTAATATTTTTTATATGCGTATAAACATACCTGATAGTATGTGTATAGCTGTTAATTTATACAATTTTAGTACAACTGTATAATACAGTATAATATATAACATATTAGAAATATGTATATAATTTATTACAATAACTTTGTAAGCTAAAAAAATATTGTAACATTACATATTTTTGATAGAAAATCAACTACGTTTATATAATATTTCAAGTTACAAGTCTGGCTAAAACCATCGTAATGAAACTAACCATAGGAATACATAATTCATATAATGTGGACTACAAAAATATTAAAATTGACCAAAAGTATAAAGATATATACATATATATATAATTTTGAAAGTCTGCGAACTCAAAGTACTCTTTCTCTGGAACATCGAACTCGAAATATCTCCAGTTCCATTTCCAAAAAAAAAAAAATAACTATGTTAATATATTTTGAAAGTCGAAATAACTCTCAAGGGACCGCAGCTAGCAGCTGTTTTTAGTTTGGTACGTGAAGAAACCTCAAACCCTAATCAGCGAATCCTGATAGCAAAGTCCCTAGGGATTGGTTTCGAGTCAATAGTTATCCCTTATCGATCGGAGAATTTTCAAAAATACACCATATCAACTTAGTCTAACGCCTTTTAAATATTTGGCTAAGATTTATCATATAAAAAAAAAATACGAAATACATAAATGGAGTATAATACTGTAATGGGCGATGGCAAACAGAATATACTAATATGCATATTATTATATGGATATGTATGGTCGTTGACTGTAACGATTGTGTGAATATCATTATTGTTACCAAATGCATTATTGAAACATATATTTGATTATTTAATTCTTAGTTTCTGATCTATACTCGACGTATTATCGTTTACAATTTTACTTCGTCCTGATTTTAACGTTTTTGCCATAAATGTTCAATATTTCATAACCATTTCTGTTATAAGACGTTTTCACCAAAATATTAAGAATCCCTGTATTGAACGTATAAAAATTATGTAATGAACATTTCAGAATAGTTTTAGGAAAATACCCTTACAAAGCAATAATAATTATTATAAATACAAAATATATAAGATTATGATTAAAATTTTCATATGATATATTTCAGTGCATGCTACTTGCCTCATAGATTTTATTTAAAAGATAAGTTTCATCCTGATTATAAAGGTCAAAAACGGGAAATAGCCAATTTGCGTCCTAGTAGGTATACCTTTTTTATATCAGTTGAGCCCCGAAATTCGAAACTAAAAAATTGATTATTTGAGTGAATTTTATCAATACACAGATGCACGATACATCCATCTTCTTGCATGGTACTAACTGGTATGATATTAGCGTATAAGGAAATATAGAAAAATTCTGTTTATTATATTTTAACTAAATATTGCAAACCAATCGATCGAATTTTGTTACCGGAACGAACTCTTACGTTATTATATTTAAATTAATTTTGATTCTCATTAAAGTAGGCATAATTATAATATTATATTATATTTAACAAATAAAAGCAAACTTATTTTGTAAATTCGTTAATATATTTTTGCCTGATAATTATTATTTCTTTTTTGATAATATTACAATAATGTACTAGCAAATATCTAAATATTAAAAAATTAAATGTAAGATTCAATATATTAAAAAAAAAATAGTCATATGTGTTTAATAATAAATTAATAATAATTAATAAGTATAGATTTGTATTGAACATCAAAAATATCAAGTGATGGGATAATATCGATAATAATGATATAGCCGATCATTAATGTTACTGGGCTCAAACAAGTATTTTAACATTATTTAATTTTATCAAATGCAATTGAGATTTTTCTGTTCAGGCGCTAACACAGTCCACCCAACTTGCGTCCTTCAATTACTACCTGTAAGATAACGTTTTTATGGGACGCAAGCTACAAGTAATATAATATGCAGCTACATTGTATTTATGATGCTTGATTTTTTTTTAATTATTTTCGTTGCGGTTCACTGACCTTTGTCCATAACTTATATATAGTATACTTAATAATATTATACAATTAAGACATCAACATGTATCAAAAGGCAAGCTCATAACGGACTAAATAGCGTAGGTAGTTGTCATTAGAGTATTTTTATTATGTGGTTTGTTTTATATAGCTATCTACAATTTATTTTATGAATATTAACGAATCATACATTCAATGACCTACAGTGTGCGTTACACTTATAAGTTTTACGTACATTTATAAAATTTCCAATTTACAGTAAAACATAATATCGATGATTATGATATTATGACAAAGGCGGGCGCAGACTTCAATCGCAGATGAAGCATTATATAGAATAGAGAGACCTATTTTTTTATAATCGGCAAAATACATTTTAAATAGCCAAATTTATTAGTTGACAATTTTATGGTACACAAGTAAGTTAAGTTATTATTACTACAGTGGCTAAAATAATATGATTTGTAAATTTGACTAGGTAGCAAGTAGGCACTAATTTTTTGTAAGCTTGTTCAAAAACTCAGTTTGTTATAATTGTTATAATTATCAGTTTGTTACAAATTATCCAATGGAAAATTGGTTTAGATTTATTTTATCTACTTATAATGAACGGCTGGTCAGCTGCCGGCTGTGACTAACTTACATACTATAACTTACACTCCAGTGGCCCACAGACCAATCAATCGGCCTAAAAAATATAGAAAATGCAATGAACCTTTTGCTGTACCCATGTTCACGCCTATGACTTATGATTATAATATAATTGTATAACATTAGGTAATTACTAATTATTTATTAAATTTTTGTATTTTTTGCGATTATAACATATTATTATATTATTATTTTTGTGTATAATATAGTTATGATAGTATTATATTTATATATTTTATATGTCATGCTTTCGGCGAATCGTCTTTCTACAAAAATATTCTTTGGTAGTACTAGATTACAAAAACTTGAATATTTTTTGTTTTTGGTGGAAGCAGACGTTTAAAAAAAAACAGGGGAAAAATATATTGCCCAATAGCAGATAATATTGCTGTTCAGTTTGCATTGCTTTTTTTAAAAATTTATTGCAGCAGTTTTTATACTTACAACCTATTACACAGTATTACAGTAATGCGTATATCATCAATAATCCGTTATTCAGTTTATTCTAAAGGAAATCTGATGATAATTCCCGATATTTTTTTTACAGAATAAAATATTTTATTGTCTCTAAATTGGATTACCGAAAAAGTGTCTTTGTATTGAATTATTCGTAAAGACGTATCATAAAATAAAGTTAGCTCACAACCAAACATCTAATTTTCACTAGACTACACATTGCATTTTCTCTATATTTGATTCTATTATTTGTTCAAACAATTTTATCTTGATTTTTGACGATACTCGGGTATAAAAATTCTTATATAGTAGTTATTGATAATGACTGATTGCACTTTTTGTACAACATTTATCAAACAAATTAAAATCTAAGCTACTAAATTAGTACCAACAATAAAAAATTTAATATTTTAATTAGCACGCAGGACTGAAAACCTATGTTTAATATCTAATATAAAATAAATTTAATTATTATTTAGTTTATTTTTTCCATGTATAAGGCAATTGTTTTTAAGTAGGTACTTTTTTTAAAATCTAAAAACTAGTTTCCTGACTTAAGTCATAGATTTTTGTTGTTGTTTAGTCAATTTAGTCTAAATTATATTATTATATACATGTATAGTATTAAATTTGTATCAATTATGTTGATAACACTTGTATTATTAAGTAACTTTAATTCGTACGACCCAATGTCTTGAATAAATAAATTTTTTTTTATACTCTGGGTAAATCAATACAACCAAGTGTATTTATTTGTCATCACTCATCACGTTTCGGAGCAGTAAAAATATTTAGATTTTTAATTTTGAAAAGGTAGGTTTTTGGTAGCGAATTGGATTTATTTAAGAACAAAAATTCCCGGTACTTTTCAAAATAAACGTAAAAAAACTAAAGTTCTTACGTAAATTTTGTTTTTTTTTTTTTTGTTGTAATTCGAAAGTACTAGAAATATTAAGGTATAAAAACTCAAATTTTCATCATATTTTTAAATTAATATTTTGTAGACTTGATATAATTTTTAAAATATTTTGGCTCTTATTGTGATATTTATTACTTACAAATAATAAATCAATATAGTCTAATAGTCTTCAATAGATATTTGAACTTACAGCATTTTAGTTATTTTTTTAATTTATGTATAAAGATAACATTTTAAAATTATTAATACATCCTGGAAATATAATACAATGTACAAGGCTCTTTATAAGTTTTTTGTATCCCAATTGAAAAGTATCGTAAATATAGTAACAATTTTTTTATAAATGCTTTATTAAGGTTATAATTTTTACAAAACACATCAAAATGGCGAGTAATTGTAAATTATTTTGTATTTAAAATTTCATAAAATGTTTAATATTTACATCTTAGGCTTGAAAGTTTAATACAAGATTCTTCATATATTTTTCCTCTGAAAATCGAATAAAAAGTTTAGCGTAAAGCCACATAATTTTTTTATAAGAAATTAAAGTTTAAATGTTGACAACATTGGATATTCCGCACACGTAAAATAACGATTTATCGTTTAACCATTTTTGTTAGCACGAATTCATTTTAGATTCTAAGTGGAGGATGAAATTTTACAATGATGTGTGTGGTTTTTTTTGTGTATGTATACTACATATGAAATGGACAAAATTTTTTAATTTTCAATATTGGGGATGGTTTCTGATTGCAAATGTTGTCAAGTTGTTACCTTAGATAGGTCATAGTACACTTCCGCCGAGGTTCATAGCAACGAAGATTCATAGCGCTGGTGTGCTGCGGTCAAGCATCGTCCGACGTCACTATTACCCGGATGGATAACCACCTGTGTTTTTAACGACGAATCTCCGTCTTATATAAACACGTGTTCCTCAACCATCCATAACCTACATACTAATGACCATAATTACCGATGCTCAAGACCAAGAAAAAAAAAATGAATTTTATACAAAAAAAAAATATGTTTATAAATATCAAAAATCACAATAAATATTCATATATAATGAGAAAAAGTTTTAGTGCAAAGAATACTAAAAATCTTCGATAAAAACTGTGACTAGGGGATGACGGTTAAAGGCTAATGCGCGATGTCCTACGCTTGACGGTGCAGTGGGTGCTGAAAACGACTTTTGTGGCGACGCTCATCGTGCTATCACCGGTGGCCACAAAATGTACTATTATTACTATTGTTATCATTTATTTCTCATAAATATATATTATAAATTATATTATATTAGTATATTATTTTCATACATTTTTTTATAAGCGTTTTAAGTTCAATTTTTGACCAAATTCGTTAAATTTACGAAACCGGACAAATTATTTTGTAGTAAAAAATGTATATAATTTTTAATAGCTAAGGAATGAATATTTAAAACAAGATTCCTTATAAGTATTTCTTTGTATGCTCCATTTTTTTTTTTTTTTTATAGACAATTTAATTTTAAATGAAAAATAACGATTTAAGTTATTTAGTTTCTTAGTTATTATTCAAAAATATTAACCGTATGGACTATAGCTTTTCGTTTCTGTATACCTATATTATTATTTACTATAGATAATTTTCAAATAATTTAGATTCATTTTATGCTATTAATATTTAAATTTGAAAATTACATTTTTGTAGACATCGGTACAATGCAGAGTATAGTCTATAATAATATTATCCAATATCTAAAGAGTGATTTTAAACAGATAAAATAAAGTTAGATCAAACGGAATACATTGAAGCAATCTGAATATTAAATATTAAAGCAGCTCATTTTCGATTAGGTTATTATTTTATGTAAATGTATAATACAAATTCACAAAAGCAAATAACGTTAGGTATAATTAGAAAATAGAGGTATTGTAATAAGTTGTAAATTGCAACAAGTTTTAATAATTCAACATTTCTCAATTTTTTTTCTAATATATATGAGCTAATACATCTGTATAGGTTCTTGAGATGTTTTGTACATATAAATATTTAAAACTTTTCAATGAATAATACATTTATGCTATACACACGAAAGAGAAGAAATCTCAAATTAAATAATTAAATAACATTTTTGGTTTAATACTTAACCGTCAATTTCTTAGTCTTCATTGACATGATTAAGTATTTGTATTTCAAATAATGTATTGTATACTTATTGTAATGTTTTCCATTTGCATTTATGACAGACTTATAATGTTAAAAATAAGCTTTAGATTTGTGTTTTTTGATTTTGGTAAATATTTGCGCTTCATTTCTTTCTTTATATCACTTTGTTTGTTGATTTGGTGGATGGAAATGCAGACGTGTACATCGTTTGATAAGAAAATATTCGAAATGTACTCGAGACTTCTATGCATGCAACTTCCAACCCATATATGCATTGAACCATTCTATTGGTAACGTAGGAACTATTTTTCACGTAGGTGGGGATATATTTTTATGTATAAAATATATATAGCATAATCACTTATCACTATTATGGGCGCTTAATTTATTTTTTTATAATCGAAAATGGATAGCTCCTATATACTATATATATTATTTATGTCGACATAATAACAAGTATGTATAGTATACCTACTCAACTAAAATAAATATGTAATATTTGTATTGAAACAAAATTATATTACTTACGTGATATAGTAACAAATACTTCAATACTAAAACTAACAATACCTTTGGTTCTGGTGAACGCAAATTGTGGCACACGGTCAGAGAGAGAAAACAAATAGTGTACTGACGTTCTCTTAACAACAAATATCTAAATAAAGTCATTATTCAATAATAATGTTAAAAGAAGGTAGAATTTACTCAGGGCCTTAGAGGCTGGAATCATATTTAAAAAATAACTATTTTTTAATGTTACAATCAATTTTTTTGTTTTCAACATTTTTTATATATTGATTTTTTTTCTGATGTTCTGAAAACAAACTCCTGAACAATCAGTTAAAAATAAAAATTGATGATAATAATGAAATTATTATATTATAATAATTAATGTTACAAATTAGTAATCAATAATTGTAACTGATCGAACGACAACGGCGACAGCCAACAAGGGTTAATCCATATGGCACTATCTGTCTATATTGTAGTTGTATATTGTCTAATAATTTAAAAATAGGTAAAACATAATTTAAAACGTTCTGGGGACACGTAATCAGAACTGGTTGAATTTCCTAATGATTTAATATTACTTAACCACATAATAATAATGAGCGAGCAATCGATAAGTAGTGATAATGTTGTTCCTATAATGCGTCTAAATGTTAAAAATGTGCAAAAAACATAATATCATAATTTAATCATACTGTAAAAGTTGCAATTTTAGTGGGGAGGGGGCTTTGTAATGATATCTAGATGGTCAATATTACTCTCTGACTTCCTATCCAATGCCAATGCAACTCATAAAGAATACAAATAATTTAAAATTAAATTAAATATCAGAGATGTTTTAAAAATGTATTTTTAAAGTAATTTTGTTTTTTGACTTCTTAGCAAATTAAATTTTTAACGAACGTTGTAGTAATAATATTACTGACTAAAAATATATGTTATCTATCTAAATTAGTTTTAATAGTTTATAATGAATGATTGAAAATATTACTTACTATATATATATGAAAAACTTTGCTTACATTGAAAATTTATTTGCTATTATTTGCTAACTATTTGGAAGCTTTAAGATATAGAATCATTTGGTAAAATATTAAATCGGTTATATGAGTGGGCTAAATGCTCGGGTGTATATATTTATTATGTATATTATACAAACATAAAGTCAATATTAAGCTACGACTTATGAAATATAATGGTATATTGTGTAGGAGTTCGTTATTAAAATGTATAGGTACACGCAGATGGAAAATATGAAGAACATTATTAATGCTATTATTTCATTAATTTTTAGAAACATTATTCCGTGATTTAATTAATTTAAAACATTCAATGTCCATCTAAGTGAATCTCTTTTAAGAAAAAATAACAGCGCAAATTAAATAACTCGTTTTTGGACGGTATAACGTGCCAAATGTAACATCAGATATATATTATGATATTAGTTTTATGAACTATTTGTTATTATTTCCATAATGATAAATTTTTGATAAAACTACGCATAATTTTTTAAAATGAAAATTATTTTTACCACGATTTAACACGGAAAACGTGACTACGAAATATATGGCTATAATTTCTTTAAAATTATGCATCCTTTAAGATTTAATTATTTATTTTGGTACATTTTAGTTTTCATTTGTTATTATTAATATTTTTTTCGATCTTATTATTGTAAAAACATGGTGGGCAGAGAGGAAAATTGGATGTACCTACTTATGCTTACGTCTCGGCGATAAAGATGAAAACTATTTAAAATTATAAAAAGTCCGATCCTATGAAGTTAAAGTTGTATTATTTTATACAACAAACGACCTTATACCATTAACCGATAACTAACTTGGTGATTCGATTTAATTTGCATTTATTCATAATGGTTAGGGAACGTTTTTATAAGAGTTCCATGTACGGAAGTTTAAATGCTTACTGTGTGGGCAATACATGATCATTGGTCATTAGTGTGCGTGCAATCACTCGAACAAGCAGCTGCAGCACTCTTGCAACTCATCTCATAAAAATCGTAAACGTTTATTACTTCATCACTCTGGACATTAATAAATCAGTGAAAAGTGATCGGCTAGACAGTCGCATGCGTATATCGTAGTACCTATGTGTAAGTCGTATGTAAAGTACATCTATAAATATTATAGTAGCAAAACGGGAATTATGATTTTTCTTACTGCAAAATCGCGTAAATTCGATTGATAAACAAATTTTCATATAACAATTTATTACAAACGTATTTGTTTTTTAAAAAATGATATTTTTTGTGTTGACGAGCCCACGCCAAAACCGCTGATGTAACTATTATTAGTTAATCTTCAGGTTTAGTCATGACTTATGAATCATGATCAATAACAAGTAGGTACAAACATTTAAATAAATTATGGTTCTGTAGTAATGCAGTAATTTTTTTAGACTTAAATATAATATTGTAAAAACATGATTATTTATTTATTTATATATTTTATGAATTAATAAAAATTTTACATCTTGAATACGAGAATATTCGTATAGAACTACGAATTGAATTAACTATAAACATAAGATATTAGAATGTATTAAACTGTATAAAAAGCGTTGCACATATTTTCAATTATAGCAATTATGCACTGTTTTACTATTGATAATTAAAAATAAACTAAATTATCTGACTTTTTATAATTTAATTAAAACTTATAACAGTTTATAGTTTTGTATAATGATACATATATACAAGACTGACTGACTATAATATAAACATTGTTCATAAAAAAAAAAAAAAAACAGGAGAGTGGTTCCGCTTTGCTTAACATTGGTCGATATAATATATTTTCGTTTCCGCAATTGTGGGTTGATAATGGCACTTTATTCATTAAAATCTTTTCGGGAATTTCGAAGCAATTTCTGAAAAGAAAAAACACATTGTTGAAAATCAATTTATTTTTGGGCCAAATATAATATAATATTTATCAATCTCTTGACGAAATAAATTGAGTTCGTTATGTTTATCGTTCGACATGTCTCAACAGTAAATTTTTTTGAGATATTTGATTTAGACCAGTTGTATCATTATGTGATCATTATACAGTCGCTGAACGGCTAATCAATTGCAACAGATATTTTTTGAGCACATATTATTTTTGTTAGATATCATAGGCGGAATTTGAATCAAGTAACATAATGTTATTGTATAATTGATTTACTTTGAATGTATTATTATAAAGTGAAAATAGGTACTAATGTGTAACTATAGGAAACTTAAAGCAAAGGTTGGTTTTTGATTAACTTTGTATAATATTATACGATCACGTATTTGGATTCATTGGATCCAAGTTTAATTGATGTATAATAATAATTTACCTATAATAGTGTAGTGATCAAATTATAATTATATTAGGTGGTGGTAATTAAGTTAGGACGTAGTCAATTCCCAATTCACGTTATCACAACGAAGTAATGTAACGCTGTTAGATATTTCCATTGTCTTATTCACTGAATTATTCACGAAACACATGAAAACATGCTCATTGCTCGCCCCATTTTTTCCTTTAAGTAATTTATTTATTAAAATTCTAATTTTAGGAATTTTTAAGTACATATACTTTAAGGAGAAGGGCCGTATTTTAAAATAATTTTTTTATCATTTAAGAAATGCCATGTGGTGGAACAAGCTTATTTTTATGAACTAAGAATCCTCTTTTTTACTATAAATATATTGTTAACACGTTAAACGCCAACGTCAATGCGTCGTTGACACGACTAAACGGGCGCCCGTGGCCGATGTCAACGCGTCGTTGACACAACTAGGCGGGCGCGCATAGCCGGTGTCAACACGTCGTTGACATTCTGTAACCTGTCCGTTATTGTGACTTTGTGAAGCTGGCTATAGCCGTACATATTTGAAATTTTAGTCGGC
>JACXSJ010000185.1:0-26458 GCA_014851325.1 Pentalonia nigronervosa
TTTTTCTGAAAGTGCTGGTAATTTATTTTTCTTATTAGCACCTACTTCAATATTCTGAGCGATACAATGAATGTATTGATATATTAATATATTTTTTATTGATACTATACATAATATTATATTATATTATATTATATGGTTATATAACAATTGTTACCTATATTATTTATTAGAACAAGAAGCAAAATATAGTGAAGTAATTACAAACACAAATATTGTTGATGTACCAGGTGAAAAAACAAATAAAAAGTCATCACCAATACCAGGTATACCTGCAGGATCTAATTAATCTAATTTTATTTAATATTAAGTAACTTGTTTCAATATTTTTGTGAGTTTCATTAAATTTTATAATATTATAAGAAGTTGTTTCTCAACTTTTTTGAAATAATGATAAATACAAGTTTTTTTCATAAAATAGGATACATTCAAATGTTTATTTGGTAATCATGACGAATGAAGATTACATTTAAATGTAATATCTGTGAAAATATAATTTAAAATTGTAACAATATTTAACATTCTTATTACAGTGATGCAAATTTGTTATATATTAATTTTTTATGACAAAATGATACTCATAAATTATCACTAACCAGCAGTTTAATCAAATTTTTTTTAGCTAAATTTTTAAAATATTTAACATTTACATCTCTGTTATTTATCTTGTATTTTAAATAATAAATTATTATTTCAGAAAACCCAGAAAGCAAAACTAAAATAGTTATTCAAAATGATATTGGCAGTAATATTACTACAGATGAAAACAATCAAATGGAACTTAATGATTTGAATTTTAAAGAAAGTAAGGCTTAATTGTGTTGAATGTTGTCCAACTAATAATTATATTATTTATCTTATAGTATCTGATATTGGTAATGATCCTGTTGTCTTCAGCAGTATTCAACATTTCACCCCAGAACTTATTGATTTTTTTCTTTAAAAATGGAGCATCGCAACCATTGTCAAATGAACTTCCTAATAAAAAATTTCCAATTGATGCACAAGGGAGGTCATTCCATGAAAATTGGTATTGGAAAAAGTTGACAAATGGTGATGTATCCAGACGAAAATGGTTATCTTATTCAAAAAAAAAAAATAAAGCATACTGTCTTTATTGTGTGCTTTTTGGAAGAAATGTGCAAACAAATTGGGTTAAAGGTTTTAATTTTTGGAAAAATGGACCAACTAAAATTTTAATTCACGAAACTTCAGAAGACCACATAATGGCATCAATTAAAGCTGCTTATAAAGAAGCTTCTTTTCCATTATTGCCGTCATTAAAAGAAAATGCTGTATCAAATGTTCTACTTAATCGTGAATTAATAAGACATTTAATTGATCTAACATTGTTTCTAGGACGACATTGTCTATCATTTAGAGGCCACAAGGAAGGGTGGCAAGAAGAAGTGTGTGGGAATTTCAAAGATTTAGCAAAGCTCATAGCGAAATACTCTCCTGCTTTATCATCATACATTACACAACTTCAAATAAAAGGAAGAAAAATTCCTAATTTTTTGTCATGGCAGCGTCAAAATTAACTAATACAAGCAATTTCTACTAATATTCGTAACACTATTCAGAAAGAATTATTAAGTTCAGTGTTTTTCAGTGTATCATTAGATACTACTTATGATATATCAAGAAAAGAACAACTATCTATTGTTCTAAGGTATATTAATAAAAAAAATGGCATTGTTTGTGAACGATTGGTGGCAGTTAGAGAAACAGTATTGACTACTGGACAACATCTTTTTACAATGTTTGTAGATATTTGCAAAGAAATGAATCTAGATTGGAAACAAAATCTCGTAGGCCAATTGTATGATGGAGCAGCATCGATGAGAGGTGCTTACAATGGGCTCTAATCAATCGTCAAAACACATAATCCATCTGCAACTTATGTTTGGTGTTGGGCACATAGGATTAGTCTTGTTGTAGTTGATGCAGTTAGCAGTTGCGTAGAAGCAAAGGATTTGTTTGGGAACTTAGAAACCTTGTACGATTATATAGGAAGCAGCAAAAAGTGTGGCGGTCTATACTCTGATTATCAAAAAATGCGATACCCTGGCAAATCCCTTCGAAGGTTGAAAAGGGTTTCAACTACTAGATGGTCATCACATGCAAGTGCACTTCAAACAATATTTGATACATATGATGCACTTATAGACCTATTATATTATTTACAAGATGACTCTTCATCTGATCGTGTTTGTAGTGTTAAAGCAAAGAGCTTACTTGATTATTTACTATCTGAGAGATTTATTTTAATAGGTTTAATATTTAGGAAAATATTTGATTTAGTTAATCCACTTAGCAAATTTTTACAAGGAAAAAATGTGGATCTTTTAAATGCCGTATCTTATGTTCAATTTGTTCTCAAAAAAATGCAAGAACTTAGAAATGAAACACAGTTTAAAATAATTGTTAATGAAAAAATCATTTTTTTGGATTCCAGATCTAATGATTTTTACTTTATCCCTCTTACAGATATTCGCACCAGACGTATAAAAAAGATGCCAGGCGAAATGGCGTCAGATGACCAACCTATAATCATTCCCATAGATAATTTTAAAATAAAAACTTATTATACTGTTATAGACATTGTTTGCACACAAGTGGCTGAGAGATTCAATGATCATTCTACGCCTTTATTTAGAGATTTATCACTTTTCCAAAAAAAAACAACTTAAAGAAGTTGCAGAACCCAATAATTTGAGACTTCCTATCCATGCTTTTAATGCTTTTGAGCAGGTCTATGGTAAATTTGTATCTGCAGAGAATTTGAGACGAGAATATTTACAATTTGCTAACACTTATTTTGAATTTGAAAAGTTGGTGAAACTTCCAGAAAAACTACATCAACTAGATAATAATTTTACAGATGTTTTAAATTCTGATGATAATGATAACCAAAACACCGATGAAGACAGTTCTGAGGAAGATGAAAAACCACAAGATACAATACATTTGCTATTTGAAGAATGCAACAGATCAGAGTTGAAAAATATTTTTCCCTCACTCTATACTGCACTTTGCATTTCACTTATTCTTCCTGTGTCAAGTGCTTCTCCAGAACGTGCATTTTCTAAATTGAAATTAATAAAAACAGGCCTTAGATCAACGATGTGTGAAGAACGATTAGAATCACTCATGATGATTTCATGTGAAAAGGATATTCCAATTGATACAGATGAAGTTATCAAATGTTTTTCATCATATAGTCCAGTTCTTTTAAAATTACTAACATAAGTAAATTAAATTTATTTTGATAGATAATGATGAAAAGTATTTTAATGCCCGTTTTAGTTTTTCAGTTTTAATTTTTTGACCTATATAATTTTAACATAGAAAACAATTATTTTTAATACTATGTGTTTGTTACACCATTGATGGTTTTTATTTTTATGTTTTGTTTGTTATTTTGTTGAGTAATAAGTTTTAATTTGTATAAATAAAAATGTTGATAAATTTAATATAACACTAATTTTTATCCTTGATGTAGTAAAAATTATTGTAGTATTAGCACTCAAATATTAATCCTATTGTATAAATTAATATTCTTAAGGCTAAGCCATTAGAACCACTTTAACCATCTTGCAGCTATGTAAATTATCATTATAAAATTTAAGGTGATTAAAATTGTGTGTGTGTGGTGGGAGGAGGTACCAATCTATTAATTTTTATAAGTTTGGGTGGGTATCCAAAATATTTAGTTGCCCCTCCAATTAAATTTTAGTTGGGCGCCACTGAGATAGGCCATATAGTATATGGCTACATAGTATGTAGTATTATAAATTGGTATGTAGTACTTACCAATTTATAATATAAAGTTTTAAAATCCCCTCCCCCTCGTTTGATTGCTGAAATATCTAAAGACCGAAGATGCCAAATACTACCGCTATATAATATCCTCGACGCTTTTATAGATATAATTTTGTATATTATTATTATTATTATATAGGTAGGTACCAAGTACATTAGGACAATTATGTAACTGTTTTATTTATAATGAGTATAAAACATATAGGTAGCTCCTATACTGTTCTACTCTATAAGAAATAAATAATAAAACGGTTAATTATCGATTGTTTTATTTTCTGCTCATCGGAAATGTAGACTATTATTACAATAGTTACTACCTATAGGAAAAAATGGTAGTAAATAATGTATACCTACATCTGTGCTTTCGCGATCACAATTAAGGCACCTATAACGTTAAATATTTTGATTTTTACTTTAAAGGACTTTTATTATATTTATTTTTAAAAAAGTTTAAATTTTTAACTTTTTGATTTCGTTCAACACTCCAACCTAAGTATATTTTAGTGTTAGCTTTAATCAGGATCACACTGTATATATAGTTAACCTACTAACCTAAGGTTGGTACTATATATTCTATAGGAATATGTTACTATTGCCGTGATAATTGATAAATAATAAATATTGTTCATAAATATTATTGATAGGTACCTGTTTAATTATACCAGCCTACATTTTAGATTTTGAGGCGAGCAATTGAAGCAAATCGGGGATGGCTTAAAAGGGGACTTAGTCTCCCCTCAATTCAAAAGCTTTACTATTTCTCCTAGATCGTCCTCCGACCAAAACCGATTGTCGCTGCGCATCCCCCGTAATTATCGACTGGTGGAAAGGAGATTTCACAGCCAGACAAGCCGGGCAGAACTCATTTTCGTGCGCGAAACGGCCCCGTTCTCTCGTGAAAAAGAGTATAGTAATTAGTATCTACTGTTTATTATATTCTGTGGTAATATAAGTATGTTATGGATGGAGTGGGGGGGGAGTTGAGTCTTTTCAAAAAATTTAGGCTTTACGTCTATTTGAGTGCAGTTTATGCAGCTATATGAATGTATAGTGTATTATTCAGTATTGGTTTTACTCGCTTTTTACGACCATGCGTCATGTTTTGGGGCAAAAAAATGCTTCAATATATTTGAGATTGATGGCGGTTGTAGGTAGCAAATTGGATTTCCATGATACTTTAGGTTTAGGGGATCAAAATATGTTGAAAATTTCCAGTATTTACTTTTTGAAATAAACGTCTGTTGTGCAAAAAATATTTATTTAATCATTAACAAGTAACCTATAATTTAGTTACAGGCATAATATTATACTTGCGGTATATTAGGGTTTTTAATTGCATATAATATATTTTTTTTGAGAATTGGTGGTTTGGAAGAGGGGAAGGGGTGTTGAGGCTTCGTTGGTTATAACGGTTTTTTACGATAAATTTTGATAACAATCTTTTGCTCTGTCAAAAAGCTTGACTTTATTTAAATTAAAATTCCACATAAATAGTTTTATTTATAGTAATTTAAAATTTATTATCGAAAATATATCAGATTAATTTTTTTTTTTTTATAAGCATTTGATTATGCATTTCAAATTTTGTCAAAATTAGATATTATTTAAAACGATAAATAATAATAATTATTTAAAAACTACCTACTAATAAAATATACTTTGAACAGTTTGAACTAAATTTATTTCAATAAGAGAAAATGTACTAATGTATACGTATTATAATAGACTTGAAGCCTGAATTGAAAATTGTTTACTTATTGTTTTTAACAATATTTTCATTGAGAGTACGTCACACCCACACACGTGTTGACAGTTGACTAGTAACGCAAGCCTAACTATATAACATACCTAGCAAATTTTACGTAAAAAGAATCCATTATGCTCTGTTATTTCTTAATATTGTAGTGGATTGGCCTATTATTAAAGGCAAGAAGTAATGACCTCACGTACCTAGGTATTTATTCATATTTTAATTTTAAATCAATTTATGATCATTTTTAATTATTGTACGGACACGACTGCTGAAATAAATTTACTATAATATGTTGTACGTTTACAAGACTGAGACAACTGAAATGTGGATATGCGTGTGAGTGTATGACGTAACCTATACTAGATACTCTCAAGAGTTTGGGAAATAATTTAAAATCAAGCTAATAAATAATTAAAATTAACATAATCATTAGCGTTTTATTATTACTCTGATTGTCTACCTGTTAGATCTTAGTAACAATTTTGCTACTCAGAACTTCTTATTAAATTACAAGATATTCGCTGTGCATGTCTTGTATAATATTTTTCGATATTCATTTTTACGTAATAATAATTAATAATTTATCCGCATAGATTTAGGCAGGTACTTTTACAGAAATAAAGTTGTACAGCCATATAATCTCAATTAAATATTTTTCACACAGTATTATTTATCTGATCATATAATCTTTTTATACTGAAAAAATTATGTTAATTAATAATTTAAAGTAAGAAAATAAATATATATTGTTACTATACCTAGGCATATAGCATTATATAACTAAGTATTATAAGTCATATTCTATTTCAATAGTTTATGTTTAAAAATTAAAATTGAATAAAGTGTAATATCTAATAAAGAATTAATGAGTAATTATCTTTTAATTAAAAAAAACTGTATATAATTTATGCTGCATCATAAATTTACATTTATTTTTATTATTTTAAATTTTATAGTTCAATAATTAATTATTTATTCAGTAGGTATAATTTATAAAACATTGAATTTTTATGAGCTAATAATACTCATATTATATTATCATTTACTTCCAGAATAATCCGTTTTACACAGTTATTTTTAATATTAGAGTGATATTATATAAATTAATGTTTGAGACCTTAAATATAACTGGAAATTTCTTTTGTGATATTATATTATTTAATGTAGGTAAGTATAGTTTTTTTTTATTAGACTACATTTTACTGGTATAAAAATAATTTTTAACGTTGAAATTTATTTATTTTTTTTTTTTTGGAGGGGGAGGAGGTGGCATCCTAATCCGACATTTGTAGAATCATTCACAATAAGTAATAATATAGTTCAATTTCCTATAGTTATAAAAAATATAATAGTATCAAAGTAGTGTAGATACCTACTTAATAATTATAGGGCTTAGAAATTATAAAAACTAAAAAAGATAAAATATGCATAAAAAATTGTAAAATATGCATGATAAAATGTTAGATATGCAAACAAATTTAATAAATATTTATAAAATCATTCAAAGTTCTAAAAAAAAACATCGAACGTTGTTGTTAAATATTAATATGCACAAAAACAAATTTAAAATACGCAAAAAAAAAATAATTTATACAATTTTAAATATTATGGCGGGAAACTTATTAGCATTTTAAATTTTAAAACATTTTAAACTCGCCATTGTATAGCTCATATTTCTAACTTGATCTATTATAAATCGAGAGCATACAGAACAATATGCAACTACTCCTACAACTTCCGAGCTCTAGTAATACGCCAGAACCCAGAATATTTTTTTAATTGAGTCCTTGTCATTGAATCTGCATTGTATGAATTATGAGTTGATAATGATCACATATCATATAATTCACTACCTAGTTATTAGTTATTATTTATTATCAACTTGAGAGGGTAAAGCAGGCCAGAATTAATAAATCTTACGTATATAGGTAGGTTTAGGTAAGTAGGTAACTCGGTTACAGTTATATTGCGTTTTCAAGGATATAATATATATATACTAGTATTTGCGCACTCAGTGTGATGACGCAATGAAGATTTTTTTGAAACTTTTATTCTATCTTCAAAATCTGGGATTTATTTGTCTTATTTTGAGAACATTATCTTAAATATAAAAATAAATACTTAAAATGTATTTTTTGAAAAATTCTCATACAAATCGAGGTGTCACATCATTTTCGCACTTGTCGAGCGTTTTTCACGCTCGTATCGCCAACTAAAAAAAAAATGGCGTGACATATTGATCTGTATGAGAAAATTGCAAGATAAACAGTGGTGATAGTTATTTTGATTGTTGTTATTTAACATACACGATTAATTAACACACTGTTTTACACTGTCAATATATATATATATATATGTACAAAATTAAAATTAAAATCTTTTAAATCTTAAAAACGAATTTAAAGTGTTGCTCAATGACAAGTATTGGACTCAGCTCTAATCAAATCAACTAATGTTCTTTATGTAAGAATTACGGCCAATTCAATATTAACAATAAAAATCTAATATTACACTAATAATAAGTACAAAATGAAATGTTTATCTTATCGAGTCAAAATAACTATATTACTACGTTATCCAAAAACTGAAATTTCAGTATAAATAAGAACACAAACAGTTATTTTCATTTAACTCTAACTTATGAGTTATGGCACGACATATAAAAGCTACCATATTTTATTACCTGTACATCTAAAACATATATGTAACTTAATTGTATGTCAGTAAATTCGATCATTTACAACTCTATTAACCCTAATTTTTTTATTATTTTATCATTTTTAATAGTTGACAATGTAAACAGTGTGTTAATTAATCGTGTATGTTAAATAACAACAAATAACTATCACCACTGTTTATCTTGCACTTTTCTCTTACAAATCAATATGCCACATAGTTTTTTTTTTTTTAATTGGCGATATGATGTGACACCTCGATTTGTATGAGCATTTTGCAAAAAATACATCTTGAGTATTTATTTTTATATTTAAGATAATGATCTCAAAATAAGGCAAAAAAACCTAGATTTTGAAGATAGAAAAAAAAATTTCAAAAAAATCTTCATTGGGTCATCACACTGAGTGCGCAAATACTAGTTACCTCATCCATTTCAGAAACAACCTAAATAAGGTGGTCAATTTAAATGTTTACATTCATTATTTGAAAAATGTATAAACTTTTTTTTTTGAAAATATTATCTACTTTTACATAATTGGATGTAATTACAAAACAAAATATTTGAAAAAAAAATTATATTTTTTATAATTTTTATCGTTATAATTTTTAAGTTAGTTTTATTAATTTTAATAACAACATACATTTTCAATTTCATATTTCTATTCAGTAATCGCAAAAATTTGTTGGTTCACTACTCTCCGCTATAGTCTGTACTGTAAATATTTACAGGTTTATAACTAATTAACTATTCATTAAAAATTTGATTTTTATGTATCGAAAAACCCTGAAAAATATTTTGCTTCAAAATATGAAATAAAAAATGTATGTTGCGTTTAAAAAAGTAAAAATTAAAAAATTATAACAATGCAAATTATAAATTTTTTTCAAAAATGATGTTTTACAATTACATAAAAATTGCAAATTTTCGACTTAATGAGTGTAAATATTTAAAGAGATCATTATTACACTATGTTAGTTCAGCTGTACTAACAGGTGATTGAAGTAGGTGATATATTTTTGTTTAAATAATAAATGCAATGGATATATGAGTTCAGATGTTAATTAAGTTAATAATTAATGTATCCATTTTATTTTTATACTTTTATTTGAAGATTATGTTTTTTTCTACGTCCTACTCTTTTCATTATACATACACAAATACAATTGAGAAAAAACAAATTTTTCAAGCTTATACCTATATGAGTTTTATGCTTTCTAGTTTCTATAAATATTTCAATTCGTTAGTTAATCTATAAATTTTCATCACAGCCAAAATTAATAAAGCAATGATTTGTTTTTCCTGCTTGTTATAATATCATATTGCTTCTCGGGACCGAATTTGACAGAGAGCTTTAAGAGCATATGCCCTGGCCCCTAAAATTTTTAAAGGTCCCATTAGGCCCAAAATATATTGTAATATGGGGTCCCTTTCTATATTTAAGAATATTTACAATATATGTATATATATTTACATTTCACTAAATGTTTAGATTACCATTTTCTATACACCAAAAAAATTTTAAAATATTTTGACAATTTTTGAGCTGCTTGTAAGCATAAGAAATTTTTGGTTTTTTCAAATTTTTTTTCTTTAAATATCAATGAAAAAAATTTCGTTGGGTCAAATTTCTTGAAAATTTAATTATAAGATTCTTCATAAATTTTTAAAATAGTAGATTAAAAATAATAAAAATACATAGGCACAATTTTTTGTTATAAGCATTTAAACTTTAAATTTTAACCGAAATTCATCATCGAACATTTGCAAATTGTTTTGTAGTAATAAACGTATAAAATGTTTAATTTTTATAGCTAAGAATTGAAAATTTAAAACAAGGTTTTTCGAAAGTATTTAATAGTTTAACCAAAAAATCAAAAAAATAATTTTTTATAGATATTTTAAGTTTAAATTTGGACGAAATTAGATTTTTAAATGAAGAATAACAATGTTACTTATTTCGTTGTAATTTAAAATATTTTTTGGAGGTTCTTAAAATGTTTAAAGTATATTATTATATTTTATAGACTTAATTAATTTTTCAAATGCAATGCTTTCCATAAAAATGAATTAAACCTACTATATTATTAATAATAATAAAATAAATTATTTTAATAGCAATAATATCTTAAAAAAGGTACATTTAGTTATGTAGGCTAACAGACCATCTTCGCTCAGAATCGTTTTTCCTGTACAATGATTTACACCATTAAATGTATATTTAACACATCCATGAAAGTGACCCACTCGATATCTACTGTACAGCAGAGTACCCACTTGCCGATCTTTTTAAACTTTTATTTTGCAATGTTTTGAATTTGTTGACATTTTTAATAACATTTTGGTTTTTTTTTTTAATTTATATCAATTACACACATTTTATGACTTTTTTTTTATTTTCATCTTTTACATTCTGTAGGTACATACGTCTTACTTAATTAATAAAATCTTTAATTTAAAATATTTTACACTTTATAGATTTTTATTAAAATTAAAATTATGATTGTCAAGTATACTTTCAGTGTATTGTATACAGACAACTTTACTACATTTTTAATGATTTTAAGTGCATTTTTAAAGGTTTTTAGTGTATTAAATTCATAGCCTTAATAATTATATTATGCGCTTACATTACAGTATATTATTATTTATCATAGTTTAAAGCTGGTACAATAATTTTACCAAGTATATTAAACTAGGTATTTTAGTATATTTTACTTTTACTATATTTTTACCAAAGTAATGCGAAAGCAGTTCTGGCAACGCCGTCGATATCACACACACGCACACACACAAAAAGGTATTTTACTATATTATTTTACTGGTTTTATATTTTTTGATTGTATGAAGCAATTTGAATAAGTTAAGGAAATCTTTGGGTAATTCATCGACTCGAATAATGAGGTAAAAACTATTAATTTTATTATTTTATTGTGATAAAAGTGATAATTCTATTTATATTCTTATAACTTATGGAAATAATTTTGTCTTTATATATAGTGTGTTAAGGTTTTGAATTTTGAAATAATTTAAGTTTCTAATGACCTCAGTACTGTTAATGCGTTTTATATATTCACAATGCATCATAAATCATGATTATTCATCATAAGAGTAAGAGTATAGAAAAATCGTTTTCAACATTTCCAATATTATGATTTTTTGTTAGAGTTATAAAATATTTTACTGTATTATTATATACATGTATAGGTACTGTACACATTTTGTGGTCTGTAATACAGACTCTGTATTCATCAAATATTATCTTAGAGCTTTATTATCTTCTGATTAAAATATTATATTCCGTCTTAAAATTGTCTTATAATTAATTGATATTCTTTGTAAGTTTAATTTATTTTAAAACTTTATAAAAAATAATCCGATAAAACACATTTGAATATTTGATGAGTTCCTTATTAATTTCTTAGTTTAAGAGTTAGAATTGTGAAATCAAAGAATACGATGATTAAATATGTATATATTATACATATAGTCGCGTATAGGTATAATATCAAAATTAATATAAAATGTATACTAATATATTAATTTATTTAAATACATATATATTATGCGAGGTTATTTCAAAGCAGTGAAATCATTTAAGTTTTTAATAGGAGGGTGCCAAAAGTTTTGGCCTGTCCATATAACCAAACCAAAAAAAAAAAAACAAATCGCTTCGCTCGTAAACTAATTTCTACTAACATTTTTATCTCGATACAATTTCCGCTTTACACTTATACATAACGCGTCTGAAGAGAAAATGGCCTCATTTTATGGTAAAAAAGACACTGAGAAGCTATATAATTATGGCACCCAATTCAGTGGCGTCATTTTATATTTTTCTAGAGGGGCCAAATAACAGTTAAATTACAATATGAAATCGCTAAAACGTTATTGAAAAATCGAAAAATTTTCAATAAGTACCTTCTATTATGGAGGTTTTTTTGAAATAATGGATATATTTAAGAGTGATTGTTTTGTTTTTACAATTTCTATAATTTCTATTAACGTTTATATATTTTAACTAGAAAACTAAAAATATCAATTATTTTCATAACAATAGTTTTCTAATGCTTACACGTTATTATATTTCCTCAAAATTAGAAAATTAATAATTATGTTATTTCACCAACAATTAGACTGTTTTTACCAAATGTCCACCTTGCCCCCCCCCTCAAATGACGCCACTGTTCCAAAGTCTAAACCGCTATAGTCCTATAGATACTTATTAGTTATTAGTTTATTATCTTTCATGTGTTCTCGACAATTGTCTATCAGAAAATACATTTTTAGCCATTCAAACGAATGTAAGAGATCCTAGTCTAGGCCCATCAGCCATACAATATTGATGAATTGTATATAATAATATGTATACATGTAAAATAGAAAAAAGTTTAGTACATTAATAATTCATTATTATTATAATATTGCAATTTTCAAATAAGTTACAACTTGAATTTACTAGACAAAAATAAAATCTCGTAGCTTTAAAATAAAAAAAAGATTTTAATGAGCGTGCGTTTTCAATTTTATGTTTTTGCTACAAATAGTAGGTAAGCAGTATAGTTCCAGTGGCGGATCTTAAAAATTTTTTTGGAGCGAGTGCTAATTTAGAATATTTATTTATTTGTTTAAATATACATTTATACAAGTACAAGTAAATCGATGCCATGGGGCTTTTTTTTTTTAATATTTAAAATAGATATGTAAACATAAACTATGTAATATACTGTATATAAATTATATGTAACGAATATATAAATATATATATTTTCGTCGGGGAGAATACAGTACTCCTGGTTCCTCCCCCCTCCATCGTAAGTCCACTACTGCTACTATCTGTGGTAAAAACATAATATATTATATAACACTATAGTAGGCACCTATTTCAATAGGTACCATTTAAAGTATAATCAGTAAAATGTTAATACACATTCACGTAGATTGTACTAACTATATCGTCCAACATTTAAGTTTTTACTGTGATTTCGTTTAAAATACCAATTCGTTTCTACCTAGGTAACTAGGTGAAAACTGAAAAGTAAATTTGGGTATTTTACCAAAAGTGAATAAAATATTAGTTGTCAATAATAAAAACGCATTTTTACCGACATCGGTGCCTTATATTATTAGGTTCCAATAATACGATTTTAGTTTTTGTTACCTAGTAAATTATATAATTCTATATTTGATTTTGGTAATTACCATTGATATCCTGTACAGTACTTATTATATATTATATCATAATGACATACTGTCTCTAATTTCTAAATAGCTATTATAATTATTATACACCACATAATTACCCGATTTATGAACCTTATTATTACTTTAATATAGATTATAGGTAAAATCCGATAGGTAGGGACATTATGTATTTAATATAAATGCCTATAATTAAATCTACAAACCAATGGCGCCCAACTCTATGACTAGGTGTAGCAGTCGCCATAGATTTAAAATAAAAGAAGAACAATATTCAAAGAAAAATATCTAATAACAGTAAGTTGTTGAGAAAAATACTTATATAGTTCACTTTTGGTCACTTTTATGATTGAATTCAGTCACTTAAGTCACTTTTTCAAATAGCTTAAGCCGCTTCCAATCCTGATGATACCTATTCTTTGGTACATTAATACCGGTATTAACAATTAATACAGCAAAGAAAAAAATATCAATCAATTTTGAGATTTCGAGGAAGGTAAGTGGGTAAAATTATGTCTTGCAACACCGGAAAAATATGTCTTGGGCGTCACCTCTACAGACAATTAAATAAACATAACAATGTTATAGTCAATACCATTTAAAATGTTTATCATATTTTTATTTGCTAATGATATAGTTATAATTCAGATTTAATTAAAGAAATTGTATTACTATATAGTTTTAGTATTATATCTATTACTATTGTTACTGTGTGATCAGAGTAGATGAAAAGTAGAACCAGTTGTTTCAGTTTTCAGCAGTAAGGTCAGTAACAATAATTTATTTTTAATGACGTATCGAATACTGATTACCCAGGGACACTTTGAATTAAGTACTGAATAAATATTTAGTTGTCGTATACAATAATGATATACTCATATTATTTAAACTCAATCAGGCATCACATTTGATATGTGGATTATTGCAGATATTATAAATAAAAACAATATTCTTTGCTATTTGGTGTCTAGTGAATCAATCCTATTTACGAACGGATATAACTATTTGAGTATTAAACTATAAGATAAATTGATCTTACGTTTTTAAAACCAAGATTTCTTATTTTAACTTTTGTAACCTCGTGTCTTTATAATTAATTTATAATAAATGGGTATTATAAGGCATATACATTTTTATATATTTTACTTCATTTGTTTATAATTTAGTGAAATGTTAAACCAGCATTTAAGGTAGGTATCTTATGAGTAATCTTATGCGATTCATATCATTATTTTGCAAAAATTTGTCAATTATAAATTTTGAAACATAATAATATACTCGCCTATATAACTATTATATCAGATGTCTTATGATTAATCTTATGCGATTCATATCATTATTTTGCAAAAATTTGCCAATTATAAATTTTGAAACATAATAATATACTCGCCTATATAATTATTTTATTACGTAAATAAAAAATAAAGTATTTGAATGCTAACTTCGGGTATCTAGTCTTTCATACTATATTTTTCTAGCTTTTAATATCTGAACTAATATAAAATATGTATCATATGCCTTTAGTCTTATGGCCTTTATTAAGTTGTGTGTATTTGAAGTTAGACAATAGACAAAAGATAGGTTGAATATAATATCGCAACTACGGTCAGACACGTCCTGATAGTCGAATGCCTCTAGACGACGGACTCCAGAAATAAACTGTCACTCGCTTACAATCTATGCGAAACACTTTCACTCAGCCCAGAGATGACGTTGATCCTTCTTCAGTTGCTTAAAGAGATGAACCTGTTCAAAAAAATATAATGTTCACACTTAATTTTATCTTATATATTCTATTTTGTGTCACATATTAAAAAAAAAATGTGTATCATAGTATGTGTAAAATAATAATGCATTATTAATTAAATCTGTACTTGTAGAAACAACAATAATCGTAATAGTCGAGACGTATTAATAAAAAAAAAAAAAATAAAACAATAAAATATAAGTAAAGAAACCTATGTTTATAGAAACAAAGTCTACAAATCCATCGTTAATTGATTGTCAATTATAGTTAATGTGTTTTTTTACGAATAAACATTTTGAAGATTGTAAATATATCATAAAAACATTGTAGTGCTTTATTTTTATTTTTTAATTAGGTACCCAAGTCAAAAAATATGACAAATAATGCGATTTTATTAAGGCATTAATAAATAATAGGCAAGTATATTTTTTCAAAATATTATCAGATTTCCTTTCGTATACAATCAGTGTAAACTCGCCACAATTATTAAGAAACGTTTTGCGATGTTATATGGTTACGGGAGATCAACATAAATACGAAAACAAATTGTTTTCTTCACATCATTCACCATAACATTTGCAATAAGGTATACACGTGCGAATATTAACGTTAAACTGGTACACCTTTATGTATATAATATTAAACTTGATGACCTTGCCACCACTTTCCGCTGTGTTTATTTAAATGTTGTTTATCCGTTCCCCTCCAATAAAAAAAAAAAAAATCCTATAACCTATTGCCACGGGAGTTGACGGAGGAAACCTATGCCATCGTTCGAATAGTCACGACGATTTGATCGCCGACGGTCAATGAGTAGATACCTATAATAACAATATTGTGGTCGAAGAAATAACCGATACGCTCGTTTTTCGCCAATATATTTTTAATCATGCCTTTAATAAACGACGGGTCCGAGATCGTCCTCAAGGGTAAGCATATATATATATATATATATATATTATTATTAAACGCATTTAAAAAATAATATAAAAACGTGGAATTTTTGAGTTTCTTCGAAACGCACATCAGCTATATGAGCTTATAATCGATACCTGGGTACCCGCGGCTTTCGTGTGGCAACATACTTAGAGGTACTATACGTATTATACAACTCTCATAACTCCATTTTCAGTCTCTCGGCTGATGCCTTTTAAAATTTTCCATTTGTTGACCCTACACAGCAGGATCCTAGATTCGTGCGAGATTCCCGATCTCTAATGATCTCTTGTTCCCAAAGGCCTGTCTGTCACTCTTTTAGCTTCTTTTAACTCCATTGGTTTTTTAGCAAGTGTTTTATAATTTTCTATGATAATATCTCTAGCTTCCTTATATTACGTACTTTACCTATTATAGCGTTTTTTAAATATTATTTTATTTCGATTTGCATTTTCTTTCTCCGCAGAAATTTAAATTCATTATTCAACCGTTATTAATTAGGCTCTTATAGGCTATTAAGATTTCCCTCAAAATCATAGATTCTAAATCTGTGTACGATGTTACAATATTTTTATATAAAATCTCTTTAAGTACTACGCATCTCTGATAATTTTTATATGTGCTTCTAAATTTTGAGTTAGATTAGTTTAGAAAAAAAAAATAACAAAAATCACGATTCGCGTTCAACAAATAATATGGGCTTCGAGTTTCGCGAGGTTTGACGAAAAAAAAAGGTGATTTTACTGGATTATAGATTTACTGGTTAATGATAGATAATAATTAAAATTATTGTTTTTGTTATTTTGACTGTATACGGTATACATTTAGAAATCCTATAAGACCATTCTGAAGACTCCACAAGTGTCACGATTGTCACTGGCGATATAAAAATATATTATATTCCGATGTCCTTTGTGTTCTTTGGTTTTTTTTGTTAATTCTTCAAATATTTTTATTTTGAAATATCTTTTGCATTTTTTTAAAAGCATTTAGGTGGTGGATAGTTTTCAAAATGCTAACTTCTTTAAATTAAACTATTTTAAGTATATATATATATATATATATATATATATATATATATTTTTTTTTTTTTTTTTAATTAACCTTCAAAATTATAATTATTGACTTTGTTTTGTAATTGGTAATTTATTTAGGTAGCTAGAATATTTCTACAATTAAATTAATATTGGCGCTATATTTGCGTTTTTTCAGAATCCATAAAAATTAAAGAAAAATCAATTGTGCCAATTACAGCAGATGAAGAATATACAAAAAATCCAGAAATATCTAAAGAAAACATAGAAGATTTAAGAAAATGGATAGCAACACAACCACATTTACCACAAAATATCCCAGGTAAGTCATTTTTCAAAACTAAAATACCATCTATGTTTTAAATATATGTTTTATTAAGTATTGTTCTTAATTTTAAGATGTGCAAAAAGTGTAAGTTAGTATTTTTTTTTTCGTTTTATTTACATAAGTAATTTATTTTATTTAAATCTTTGATTTAATTATATATATTTACAGAAAATTATATATACTTACAACAAGAAAATTATATATCACGTACAAACAAGTATTAAATTAAAATAATATTCGAGTTCAACATTTAAATCATGCCGCTTGATCGCCCTGAACTCAACTTTTAATTAATTGAATACAGGTATAGATAGGTATGTCGATAGTTAGATGATTACAGTTCGATTTAATAATATAGGTATTAATATTCAACGTGAGCATCCTAGGTACCTATTTTATTAGGTTAAACGTCAATGCATTTGAAAACAAACAAAGATTATGTAAATGTTTTCATTATTTAACTCGGATTTATTGATTTAATTTGAAAGTTATACATAGTTTTTTTTTTTTAAAAAACAATACAAATAGGTAATCATTAAAGTTTAAGTTATAGCAGGTACCCAAGTCATAATTTTAGCACTTTTGTAACACGTAGTCACGTAGATGTAAATTATAAATTATGTATAGTCATAGGTATTACTGTAATAGGTATACTTACTTGTTTATATATAAAATAAATGTACGTAACACGTTGATGTTTTGTTAGATTTCTCTGTAGGTACCATATTATTTAATATTATTATATTAATATAGTATTAGGTCATTACCATTTTTTTAAACGAAGTACATAGTTTAATTCTCAAGAAAGTCTTATCTAGTATTTTTAACTTAAATAGGTCTGCAGTGCTTAATTAATATTTCCATTTTATTCAGATCATTTTAAGAAATCACAATATTCTTATGTAATGATTGTTAATTTATAATATAGTCTTTGTTAACTTTTTACGATATTATAACTTTATGTAATGCATTTAAATATAATTATGATTTGGTTTTTATACAGACAATTACTTATTAGAATACCTAACTAGGTGACTTATTATGGACTATTATGTTATGCCGTTAATGAACATCCATTATGAATTATGATAATATATTTGGGATTTTATGTATTGAATAGGTACTTACTTAGTTCTGTCAACAAGCAATGAAATTAATTTATTATAATAAGTAATAACAATAAGTATAAAATATAATTTTAAGTACATATGCAACATTTATTTTTATTAAATACATTTTAAACAAAAAATGATAAAAATGCATATATTAATTGTTTAACATTAAAAAATTATCTAATTTATAAATTAATATCAGCTACTTATAATATATTCAAGGATTAATTATTATATTTTTAAATTTAATCTTCAATTATTTTAGTTCGATTATCTGCCTATTAATAATTAAAATTTGTGTTATTTTTATTAAACAGAATATTTTTTTGTTAAAATCTTTTGTTTTAATATTTTTTAGTACCTATCAGTAATTTTTTTTTAATTTTTTTGTTTATAATTAAATAGATAGTGATTTAATATTTCATAATTTTTTCATAATAGTTATAATTTAATTTAAACTGATATTTGAAGGAAGCAATTTTTATAATAGAGCATATTATATAATATTTGTAAACAATTTTGTGTTTAATGAATTCATAATATTTTCAAATCATTAATTCTAATCATATATAAGGTAGTTATTTATATTCAAATGAATTATTTTACTTGATCAGTTAAATAAATATAACATTTAGTATATTTAAACCAACATGGTTTGTATTATGCCGTTTACCTTCAATTTTTCGTTAAAAATATACATATTTATAAATCTTGTTATTATCAAGGTTTTTTATTTAAATTTCGCTGAATTAATGATTTTGTATAGTATTACAATTTGTAGTTTTTTTTTATGTATACTTACGAATAAACGAGTGAATTTTAGAGACGTGTTATTAATTAATAAGCGTTATTTATATTTATTTTATTTTATGTCCTGTGCATTTTATTCAGAAGTACCTAATACAATATTGCAAACCATTTCATTTATGTTGGAATATGTTTTGAGAAGTATAATAAAGAACAAATTTCTCTGTAGTAATATATATGTATATTATGTATATGACATAAAAAGTCAGATATTACTGTATGATCTTCCAGTTAAAGAAAAAAATTTTAATCATTTTAGGTTAGGCAATTAGTAGGCCTGTGGTAAGGGTAGCATAACGCGGAAGTGATATCCCTCTTTATAGAATTCGTCCATATCAATGAAAAAAATGCCTATAGGCAGCATTGTAATTGTATAACTTGGAAACTTAAATCCAATATATTGTATTACCTACAAGCTGTAGTATCAAAAACTATAGAAATACATTTAAACAATAATGATTCATTTGCAGTTGTGATTAAAAACATTTTAAATTGACATATTTTTGGCTGTTTAGCATTATTTTTTTAGACTAAATCGGCCCACGTCGACCTATATACACATATCTATAATTATACTATCTAGAATGATGATTGAAATCAGAAAGTAAATATGTCGTCTGAAGTTGAACAATATTGTTGTTACATCATACATGCTTATTACAAAGATGAATAAATACATTTAATTATTGTACTGTATGAAGTACGATGCAAATTATGTTAACGAAAAGATAAAATTAAGCCTGTTTTATGTTTCAAAATGTACTTATAAACAATGAACACAAACCTAATACATTAATTATACCACCGCATGTATACAAACAACTCTATTATTTCAATACTTCATAAATATTAAGTTTATACATAAAAAAAGTCCATTTTTATAGGACGTAGGTACATTATATTATGAATAAAAGTTCGTATAAATATATTTACGTAATTTATTTGTTTGATAATGGTCCAGAAAAATACGCCTGTCGTTAAAAGTTAAAACGACGATGAGACAAAACAATCAAATGTACATCACGTTGGAAATAAGTAGAATTTCTGTAAAAAAGAATTATTTTTAATTTTTTAGATTCTATTAATCCACGTTTTTTCAACTGTTGAAATTTTAATTGCTATGAACATAAATTATTTTAAAAGCTTGTAATTATGATTGGAGTAGTCTATTATTTTAAAAATTATATTACAATTTGATACGTCATGTAGTATGTGTGTAGAAATGTGCAGAATCATATAAATTTGATTTTTTTTTATGCGAATAGAATTTTATTCATTATAGACACAAAATTATTTAAAATTAATTTCTAAATATATTTTTACCAAAAATAATTGTGATGCACACCAATGTTGACATTTTGAACAACTATACTATGGCTATACCCCGGTTAATTTTTTATTTATTGGTTTATTTGAAAATATATTTTATATTGTCATGATGATTTGATGATTGATTTGCCCATATAAACGAGAAATTCGTGTACTTAACTGTATAAACTACGAGTTATTTATTAGATTTATTTACCTTTTAATATTCACCAATAAGCTAAAACGAAAATGTTTCAAAACATAAATAGGTACATTGCGACACTGTCATTGTGCATACCTAACAACCAACAAGCATATTCCAAAGTATATAACACGGAAACATGCAATTATTTTTGTTTATTTTTTACTTCTACGATTCATAAACAGGTTCGAAGTATTAATTACACGTATAGTTTCTACTTTTTAGCAAATCGAATACTTTGAACAATTAATTGTACACAGACAACAATATTGAGGTTTATAGGAAAACAACATACACACATTTTACTTAAAAAACATATTCCTATGTGAATTATTAAATTAGAATTTTAAATATAACAATTTGGAAGTAGTGTCATTGGACACTCCCTTCCCTGAAGTGTTCATGTCTAGTAACTATCAACACATTTTACTTATTATATTAAAATGTTATATAAATTGTAAATTTTCAAATAAAAAAAAAATATATATAACAATAACAGCGATCGTATACATTCAGTATGCATATATAATATAAATATTTGTTTAGTGTACAATTTTATAAGACGTACCAATATGTGTATATGTCATTCGTATAATATATATACATATTATATAAATATAATTATACCTATTATGTAGGTAATATATATAAATATTAGAATCTATCATTGTTTTATTTTTCAGAGGAAATGCTGATACTTTTTTACCACAGCTGCTTTTTTGACATGGAACAAACCAGAAATTGTATAGAAATTTACTACACACTCAAAACAGAAACTCCAGAATTTTTCGCGAATCGTGACGTCTCTAGGCCAGAACTCGTTAATGCCCTAAATGTTTTGTAAGTAAAGTTATTCCATATTCTGCTTTCGTGGTATTATTTCTTGGATTGTCCAAAAGATATGCCTGAATTTTGAAGGCTATTTAATGTTGAGTGCACACTGCGTTGATATACATATTAAACTTGTTGTAAGAACTTGTATAATAAATAGAATTTCATTACAATACACATATGAATTGAGTTTTAATAATCAGGTACAAAGATATAAATTATTTTATTTAGTTAGGTACTGAAAACTGGTATATTCGAATTAATCATATATACACATAAACCGTGAACCGTGACTTATTGATTTATAATTTTAAAATATGTATATTCAGGTTTTTATTTTTAATTTTAGTTTCGATTTCTCGTTTCATTTTTGATAATTTATTTATTTATTGCACATAAACACAAACTAGAAGTTCCATACTTGCGTGTAATAAACAATCTGAAAATCGTACACACATATGTTGTGTTTAGTATTCACTATAATATTATGTTTAATATATACTATATGGTTAGTAGTAATAACGTACCTATATTACTTAAAATATTACACTAAAGTCTGCATGTTAAGAATGGTGGACGTTTTACTGTAGTCTATAGGTTGATATGTAAATATGTTGTCATTATAATAATATGACACAATGTAAAGTAGGTATCTATGTACAAAGCATAATAACTGACAATAAAGTAGTCCAAGTTGAAAATGTTTAATATTGACAAGACATGTGCATAGATATTAAATATTAATAAATAGGAAATGTTTGGATTAATGTTTACATGTAAGTACAGTGTATACATTACTAACTTATTACTTACTAATATAAATACAAAAGGAATATTATAATTTTTACATGTAATTTTAGCATATTATCCTAAGTAAAACGATTTGAGTAATAATTATTAGTTAAAATCGAACTTCGAATGAGTAGCTAGTTAATCGGTAAAATATTTATTATTTTTTATGAGCAGAGTAGAGTGGCAAACAAAATTCTGTTGCAGAATAGGAAGTCGAAAAAGTAAAAACTTAAGAAATAATAACGATATAAAAGTGTACTTTTGCAATAAACTTATATAATTAAAAAAATATATATTTTCAAAAACGTTAATATTTTTTGAAATGATCATCCTGTATTGGCAATTATGTGGTTTTCGACAGGAAACCACCGATTGAACTATAAGTTTTTTTTTCTCGTCATGCAAATGTAAATTGCTGGTCTAATTTCATGAGAGGTCAAAGTCCATTATATATTTGTATTGTCTACTGTTAAAATAAAAGTATAACAACGACAGAGTCACAAATGACATCGAAAACTTATAAACTGTGTTTTGATTAACCCATCATGAATCGCGTATAAAATTATTATAATCTGAACACCACTACTTGCGAGTAGAACGATTTACTCACCAGATATATTTTTTAATAAAAGTAATAATTTAGAGACGAATAAATTTATAATAATATATAATTAATAAATTAACATAGAATAAATTTTTTTTATATTAATGTATGTGTATAATTCTAACGCTATTACTCGCGTGTAGAGGGATTTACTTACATGACGCGACAAATTTTTTTCGGAATACAATATTTTTACTTATCGGAACAATAAAGTGGCCATTTATTGATAAATCTATTTTTAATTAGTTCCTTATAAGGCACTATGAATTAGGAGAAAATACAACGAGCAAGCTAATGGTTCTTACATTAAAAATGATGCGAGGAAAATTCTTACGTGCTAGTAACGATGAATTAAATTTTACACGCAGTTCATTAAATTCTTAAATTTCTAGTTTAAAATAAAAATACTTCTTTAAAAGTTCTTCTGCACTTTAAAAGCATGTTAAAATATCGTAAAAAATACACAGATATAATTTTTTTAACTTTCAGTTTGATAATAGGTCAATCACTCTATTATTAAAGCTTACAACAACATTATTGGAACTGCTATACACAAATTTGACAATATTCGTAAACACATGCGGACATGGCGTCCTCTTAACTGACATTGATAAAAACGAATTTAAAACCTGTTCGAAAGCATAAGTAACCCGGAAATAATTGTATTGAGTTCGAACTCCTTGAGAGACGAAATAATCTCATAATTTCCAAATCTAAATAAATTGTAACAACTTTTGAATTAAAAAATTAAGAACTGAAATTCATTTCAAATTTGTTTTGTACCTTATAAGGAACAGTAGAACAGTATTATAATTAATATAATTTAACTTACTATAGTTAAACACATTCACAATTCACAAACAAAACTCTTACACGCTTTGTCCCGCATTGTCGCTTTCTTTTCAACTTACTGTAAAATTGTTTAGTATAGATGCATTGTTCAAATATGAATTTATATTAGACTGGTGGTAGTTAAAGATCAGCGGATCTCTTCGCCGATAATACCATTGGCTTTTATTAAGTGAAATAAAAACACGCATAATAATTTCAAACACATAAAATAATATTATTATTTTAACATGTTATAACTTATAATACATGTTGAATATACCTACATCATTAAAAGTTTTTGAAAATCGGTATTTCGTAGTTTCTAGTAAATGATTACGTTTAATATTACCTAAATATTAAAATAATATATAATAAATATTAAGCATCTTATGTATAATATGGCCGTAGCTATTTTCCTCCAAAAAAATAAAAAATAATTCTTGCCCATTTTTCTCCAGTAATAGTTAATATAAATAATTTATATATAGCAAAAAATAAAATAAAAATTTTATTTTATTTTTTTATAATTATTGAACATTTCAGGAACAAATGAATACCTGTTTAAAGAAAAAAAAACCTTTTGTAATTACGTATCTAGAAATTTCTCTATTTTACAGTTTAATAATTGCATTGTCGATTGCTCCACGATGTTTGTTTACTGGGTGGTCTTTCGATTTTTTTGGAGTATAAATACTTCTTATTTTACAATAAATATCAGTTTGAATTTACTTCATAATATTGAACTACATAAATATGTTTGGGTTTTTCTTTATAAAAATTTATAAATATTGGAGGAATATGAATATAATTTTACTGGGAGAAAATGGGAACCAATCTTTTTTTGTAGAAAAAAATGAACAGTGTAGGAAAACGGTATCTCGTTTTTGGAGGTAAATGGAACTGTCCTATAATATAAACCATGCAATATTTATATCTACCTGATTATTAAAGGTCGTTTTAAATTGTGTTATTAATAATTAGTAACAACATTTTAATATGTGTAAAAATTAGAATAATATATTAATTATTATACTATATTCACTACACCTAACTAGGAAATGTTTGTATATTATATTTTGATACATGCACGGTGTTTATTTTTAAACAACTTAAGTAATACTCAGGTACTCCGAGATGTGCCGCAAATGTCTAAATAGAATATTTAAATATGATTTCAACTGAGCACGATATTTTCTATCAACAAATTCAAAAAAAAAAAAAAGACAAAACAAAAAAACGGAGTTTTGCATTTTACTGTATTTATTATGTTATGTTTTTAAATATATAATACTAACTTATATATGGGTTTGTACTATGCACACTTTTTTTAATTAATATTAATACTAAAAAATTTGAACAACTATAAAAATATTTGTTTTCTTAATGTTATTCGCATTAATGCATACAAACCTAAAAAAAAATACCTTACCTAAAATTAATTTGCTACGCGTAGGTACTAATAAGTACCTAATATTAATATTTTTTGGTTTTATTTTATCTTTCTCACATTTTTGATAAATTGTTTTAATAATATGAATAATTTCAATTTAAAATATTTTGAAGAACAATTACTACATATTACTATATGCAATAGGAATTAAGATAATAAGATGCATACAATTAAACTGTACCTAAATAATAATTAATAATTATTTATTACATAATATTTTAATTATAATACTAAAATATGTAGTAATTGGAAGGTTTTTTCATAAACAGCCGTCAACATGGATATGGAGAATTTTTAAGTACTTACTGGAATGCTTGTATCCATTACTGGTATATCTGACATTGGTATACACTGTAAACCAATCGCGGTATGCCGGTATAATTACCTAAAAATATTTCCCACAGTATACATTTTGTTTCATTTTTATAACTAAAACTCTTAAACATCCGAATAATTAACGAATATTTAATGTGTTGTTTTAGTTATTTTGTTATGATGGTCATTATCATACAACTTAGTGCTAAAAAACATTTAAAGTAAAAAGTTGCCATCCTCCACAATCATTTTTGGATAGGTTATATACTGATTTGTGTCATTTAAGTACCTATCCAATTTAAAAACGTGTGTAAATTCAGAGCGGAACTCTGTTTATTATATTATAATTTTTGTATAAACTTTTGATTAATTTTTTCAGCTAGTAAAAAAATGCTTGCTATATCATTGCATTTCTATAGTTTTGAAATAAGTTTTGAAGAATAACACAATTAACTATAATTGTAAAACAATTTAATGTTTTCATACACGTTGCAATTTTTATTAATTGAAAACTAATGAAAAAAATAAATCAGATGAAACTGTTTTGGTATAGTTATTATTAAACTTATTAGTATAATAGGTAATGTATAGTAGGTACATACTTATTCAGGTAATGTTACCACCCATAAAAACTGAATTACTGTAGAACCATTAACTTCCCAGTTATATTTAGAATTCAAACCACGGACGTTTGAAAAATTTATCAA